>JBAMBR010004930.1:0-13034 GCA_037044475.1 Zaprionus obscuricornis | reverse complement strand
TATTAAGTTATAGTATTTTATTTGTTTTTTGACTGACACGCCTAGTTTAATTAATAAAATATGTAAAATATAAATTGTGTATTATAAATGTATATAAAGAATTTTGGTTTTGCAAAGACAAAGTTGTAATAGTTGTTTGTTGTTGGTTAAGAGAGTGGAAAGAACCTAAAACAAATATTTGGTAACATGTTTTTTAACCTTGCAATGACGACTCAATGAATCTTTACGTTTAAAGCCCGCATCACAAACGGAACAATAAAAATTCTCAAACATGCCGCATTCAAATTCAATATGTCGCTTAAGTGCCGAATGACGCGTATATGAATTGGGACACTGTGGACACTGTAATTTTCCATCATCTCGTTGCTCAGCATTGCGCGCTAATGTTCCAGCTGCGCTCTTTATTTTCATAAGTCTCTCTTCTGATGATGTTGACGCTGCTGCCGCTGCTGCTGCCGCCGCTGCTGCTGCTGCCGTAGCTGCCGCTGTCATCTTTTTCTGCTGCTGCTGCTGTTTCATGTTCAATGATGCTGCTGCTGAATTATTTGTTTTCCTTTTACGTGATCGCAATTTGTTGCGTCGAAACGTTGACGATGCTGCTATCGGCATTTGCATTGGCAATGGCATTGGCATTTGTGTTGGCAACTCTAACTGCGTCTCAAGCAGCGTTGCCACACTAGCCCCATAATCAAATGAAATATGATTCAAGCTCATTTCAAATAGATCTGCAATGAAATGGTTTTGTTTTTTGTTTTGTTTGCAAACAGCAAAGGCAGAGAGAAAAAGGGAGAGAGAGAAAGAGAGAGCAAGATGGTAAAAAGCTTTTCTTATTTTTTTTTTTGTTTTGTTCTTTGAACTACATTTTGTGATGCAGCAAATCTTGCAGGCACGACGACAACTTTTTTTTGGTTTTTTTTTCCCATTAAAAATTTCAAAAGCAAATTGAAGAGATAAGGTGTAAAAAAAAAGCTTTCATACTATATATTCCTGACTGCTACTGATAATTCAAAAAAACCAACGACAACAATAATAATAATAATAATAATAATAGTAATAAGAAGAAAAACACTGTCGCTAAAAGTTGATTTTATTTGAACGCACATTTTTTTTATATCGCGCTTTACACAAACAACAAAATTATGCAATTGTTTTTTTTTTTTGTTATTTAATATACACTAAACGCTACAAAATACACTAAGGCGGCAGCTACACTCAAACATACAAATACATACTCACATACACGCACACTCACTCACTCACTCTCACACACACACACACATACAAACTTAACTACTAAAGCTCTGTGCTCTCTTTTGCTGATCTGCACTGCTTCTTCTTGTTTGCTGCTCTCTTCTGTGGTTTTTGCACAGTCCTTTTATTCTCTCTTTATCATGCCCTTGTGCACATAATAGTAATGATCTTGCAGCTTGAAATTATAATGAAAACCGCGTCCGCACATGCGACAGACATACTTCTTCGGTTGATTGCACTCTTTACGCATATGACGCGTCAATGTGCCTAAAACTTTATATTTGCGACCGCATGTCTCGCATACGTATGGCGCTGCTGCTCCTGCTCCTGCTGCTGCTGCTGACGTTGATGGCAATGCTGCTGCTGATGATGATGATGATAATGTTGCTGTTGTTGTTGTTACTGATGCTGCTTGTTCTTTAATGCTGCTGCTGCCCAATACATTTCTAAAGAGAAAACAACAACAAACAAATATTGGAGACAAAGAGAACTGAACAAAAATTTACTAAGAGAGAGAGAGAGAGAGAGCGAGAGTGTTTGTGTGTGTGTGTGAGAGAGAGAGAACAAAGAATTTACCTGCGCGACGAAATCTGTTTACTGCTGATCAATTTACGTTTACGCCTCGACAGATTACGTGTAGAAGCGCCGCCTGTAGCCATCGACTGGGAGGAGTGAGGGGACTGGAAGCATGTTGTTGCATTGGTTTTTCTTCGAGACATACGTTTTGTGCTGATACGCAACATATCTGAGGAGACACCTGTAGCTCTTGCTCTGGTTGTTGCTGTGACTGTGCCTGTGGTAGTGGCAGTAGCAGTGGCATTGGCAGTGGTTGCAGCAGTGCCTGCACCATACAAAGTCACACACACTGCAGCAGACAAAGGTTAGAAGAGAAGAGAAGAGAATAGAAGAGAGAAGAGAAGAGAGAACATGGCTCAGGCTTATGGCAAATACAAAAACACATCATCATCATTATCATCTTCAATCAAACAACATTAACAAAAATAAGAAAAAGCACAAATTCATCATCAATCACACAACAATCAATCAATCAAACTAATTAAAATTTAATCTCTAATTATTTAAGCATAATAACTCTCTCTTAAATCTCAAGATCTACAAAAAAAGCTCGCGCGCTGCTCACAAAAAACTGCATGAAAAAAGCTCTTAAAAAACGCTTGTGCTGCGCTAATCTCGAATTTCTGCAAATATTTAAGAATTAAATTTTCCGACTTTTCATTTTTCAAGTTGATAATAAAATGAATTTTATTTTGTTTTTTTTTTTTTTGTTATTATTTTTTTTTTTTTTTGATTTGTTTTTGTTTTTCTCATGTATTTTTTATACTTTCCTTCTTTTTTTTTTAAATTATAACAAAATATCGCAATTATTGTTGCTGTTGTTGTACATGTTTTTTGTTGTATGGATTTTCTTTTATTTTTTATTTATTTTTTGTTTGTTTTAGGATCTGCTGCTTAACCGATGTGTATGATGATAATGATCTTGCAGCTTGAAATTATAATGAAATCCTCTGCCACACAAGTGGCATACAAATTGTTTTGGCTGATTGCACTCTTTACGCAAGTGTCGCGTCAATGTTGAAAGCGATTGATAACGTCGACCGCAAGTTAAACATACATGCAACCCGGTACCGGATGTTGTAGACGTTGACGACGTTGCTGCCGATTTCGATGACAACGACGATTGCCTTGTTTTTTTTATACTCCGTTGATATTGTTGCTGTTGTTGTTGTTGATGTTGCTGCTGCTGGCGGCGAAGTTTGTGTCGCATCGATATCGATTCTCGGCTGGATTTAATTCGTTCACCATGATACTCTATAAGGCTTTCGGCCATAAACATGTCTTCTATATGTCAGCAGATCACAAATATTTATTTATTTAGAGAGCAAGAGAGCGAGAGAGCGAGCGAGTATGTGTTTGTGTGTGTGTGTTTTGTGTGGAAGAGAGAGAAAGAGAGAGAGACACACAAATAGAGAGTTTGGCAAAACTAAAACATTTATAAAAAAAAAAACAAAAAAAAAACAATTTGCACAATTTCTGCTGCTTCCTCATATAATTCACCTAATACTAAATCTTAAAAAAAAAAAAAAAATTAATTGAAAAAGAAAAAAAAAAATTAAAACTCTGCTAGAAAAAAGCTCTTGAAATCGCGCACTGGCACTTATATATCTATCTCTCTCTACACTTTTCTTCAATTTATAATTTTTTTTATTTTATATTTTATAATATAAAAAAATTAATTTGTATTTTTTTTTTGTTGCAAGTACAAGTTGAAAGCAAATCCCAGAAGTTTTTTTTTTTATAGATTATACAAATTACCAAAAAAAGAATATTAAAAAAAAAACTACAAGTAAATATTATAGAGATGAAGAAAGTGTGTACTAAAATATACAATAATTATAATACTTATATGAGAGAAATAGAAAGAGAGAGGTAGACAAGTAAAGAGAGAGAGAGAGATAGAAAGAGAAGTGAGGAGTGAGCTTAATTCCCAGTAAGGAATATAATTAGAGAATTTTTTGTTTTGAAATCAAGTTTTGCTTTTGGTTTTTATTTTATTTTTCTTTGTTTTTTTTTTCTTTTTTTTTTGTTTTGTTTTGTTTTTATTTCATATTCGTATATAAACTAGTTTAATGTGCAAACACACACACACACACAACACAGACAGACACACGCATACATATACACACATACAAATATTGAGAGAATGAGCGCGCAATACACCAGCACAATCGTCACACTAACACACACACACACAGAGGCAACTTTGAAGCTTGCGTGGTGTTGTGCTGTATGTGTACAGTTATCACAAAAAGCTTTAATAGCCAGCAATAATATTGCAGCCTAAAAACATGAAAGAAACAACAAACAACCAGCGAAAAAAAAAGCATTTGATTTTTTCTGTGCTTTTTTTATAGGCCAGAGGCAAGCGCGAAAACACACAACTCTCAAAGTGGGTCAAGGCCATATGAACACAGCTTTTGCCTGACCAAAAACGCAACCAATGGAAAAGCCTCTCAAATTGGTAGGAAAAGAAAAATTCTAGAAACTTCTAAAAAACCGACAATGAATCAATTTCAATTTCAACTTCTATGTGCAACCTAATCATCACCAGCCAAATCTTTGAATGTTCTACGAATTTTTAAGAGCCATAAAAAAAAACATGGAATGCAAAAATAAACAACGAAAATATATAAAAAAGCATTGTCAACTTTTGTTTATAGAATTATTTTTAAATCTATCGAAATTGGTTTTTTTTTTCCTCCCTGTTTTAGAGACAATAATGCTAATGAATCTCTGGAAATTCCCAAGACTCACTCACAAAACCCAAACACACACACAGATAATAATAACTTGTTTTCACATCATCATCATCAACAACATTATAATCATGATTGGCAGAGGAGCGCGTCATCATCATCATCATAGAATGCACAAGCAACAAAAAAAACCTTTTTGTGTGTGTGTGGCGGTGGGGGAAGTGTATAACGACAAGATCATGCATGCATATACACGAAAGATGAAAAGATATACAATATCTGCAGATACAAAAGGCGCAACACACACACACACACACACACATGAAAGCTGATTAAGAATCTCTGGCATATAAAAAAGTGTAGAAACATTTTTTTTTTTTTTTTTGGCCGACCTTGAACTTGAGAAGAGCGTGAATGTTTCAAGTTATTGTTATTGTTGTAGTTGTAGTTGTTGTTGCCCAATGTTGATTAAAAATTAACAATAACAAAATAAAGAGAGAGCGAGAGCGAGTAAGCAGCATTGTCTCTGTCTCTCTACGACGTTATGTATTGGGAAGCCAGCCTTCAGTGTTTTTTTTTCTCAATTTTTTTTTTTTGGTTTTTATAAACTATGAAATTGCCATTATTATATGCCCAACTTTAATATCTATCGCGCTGCTGCTTCCCTAAATTTTTCAAAATTTTCTTTTATAAACTTTCAATAGTCGAAAAAAAATGCATGAACTTGAGATTGCAAGAATTGCAAACATTTTTATGAATTTTTCAAAATTTTCTTTTATAAACTTTCAACAATAGTCGAAAAAAATATGCATAAATTTGATTGCAGGAATTGCAAATATTTGTATGAAGCTTAGCGCATAAAAGAAAAAGAAAATAAAATTGAAACAGAAAAAAAACTATGAAAATTTCAATGAAATTGACAAAAAAAAAAATCTTTTGTTTGCGTTGTTTTTGTTTTGTTGTCGTCAATATTAGATTATTGAATTATACGGATAAGGAAATAGGGAAAGAATATCTTCCTTAAGCTATTCTTTCTTTTATTGTCATAATAATAATATTATTTATTTATTGTGTTTGTTTATATATATGTACTCGTGTGTGTATTAAAGTTGTATACTGCCCAGCTTCTGACACTCAGTTACATATACACACAGAGACATATATATAAAAAAAAATAAATATAATATTATTATTATAACAATAAAAGAAAGAATAGCTTAAGGAGGATATTCTTTTCCCATTTCCTTATCCGTATAATTCAATAATCTAATATTGACGACAACAAAACAAAAACAACGCAAACAAAAGAATTTTTTTTTTTTAAATTTCTTTGAAATTTTCATAGTTTTTTTTCTGTTTCAATTTTATTTTCTTTTTTTATACGCTAAGCTTCATATAAATATTTGTAATTCTTGCATTCAAATTTATGCATATTTTTTTCGACTATTGTTGAAAGTTTATAAAAGAAAATTTTGAAAAATTCATAAAAATGTTTGCAATTCTTGCAATCTCAAGTTCATGCATTTTTTTTCGACTATTGAAAGTTTATAAAAGAAAATTTTGAAAAATTTAGGGAAGCAGCAGCGCGATAGATATTAAAGTTGGGCATATAATAATGGCAATTTCTAGTTGTATGAAAATATATATTATATATATAAATATATCGACTCTGCAAAGTTTTTAAGTGCGTCATTTGTCTTGTCAAACCACTTACTACATTTCACTGCTCGCTGCTCCACTGCTCACCTCCTCCTCCCCCCTTTTGGCCCTTTTGCTTAGATCTTGTTTTCTCATAATTTATAAAAACCAAAAAAAAATTGAGAAAAAAAAAACACTCAAGGCTGGCTTCCCAATACATAACGTCGTAGAGAGACAGAGACAATGCTGCTCACTCGCTCTCGCTCTCTCTTTATTTTGTTATTGTTAATTTTTAATCAACATTGGGCAACAACAACTACAACTACAACAATAACAATAACTTGAAACATTCACGCTCTTCTCAAGTTCAAGGTCGGCCAAAAAAAAAAAAAAAAAAAAAATGTTTCTACACTTTTTTATATGCCAGAGATTCTTAATCAGCTTTCATGTGTGTGTGTGTGTGTGTGTGCGTGTGTTGCGCCTTTTGTATTGCTACATACAGATGTTGTATCTGCAGATATTGTATATCTTTTCATCTTTCGTGTATATGCATGCATGATCTTGTCGTTATACACTTCCCCCCACCGCCACACAATGCTTGTGCATTCTATGATGATGATGATGACGCGCTCCTCTGCCAATCATGATTATAATGTTGTTGATGATGATGATGTGAAAACAAGTTATTATTATCTCTGTGTGTGTTTGAGTTTTGTGAGTGAGTCTTGGGAATTTCCAGAGATTCATTAGCATTATTGTCTCTAAAACAGGGAGGAAAAAAAAAACCAATTTCGATAGATTTAAAAATAATTCTATAAAAAAAAGTTGACAATGCTTTTTTTATATATTTTCGTTGTTTATTTTTGCATTCCGTGTTTTTTTTTATGGCTCTTAAAAATTCGTAGAACATTTAAAGATTTGCTCTGATGATTAGGTTCAACATAGAAATTGAAATTGAAATTGATTCATTGTCGGTTTTTTTTTTTAGAAGTTTCTAGAATTTTTCTTTTCCTACCAATTTGAGAGGCTTTTCCATTGGTTGCGTTTTTGGTCAGGCAAAAGCTGTGTTCATATGGCCTTGACCCACTTTGAGAGTTGTGTATGTTCGCGCTTGCCTCTGGCCTATAAAAAAAGCACAGAAAAAATCAAATGCTTTTTTTTCCTGGTTGTTTGTTGTTTCTTTCATGTTTTTAGGCTGCAATATTATTGCTGGCTATTAAAGCTTTTTGTGATAACTGTACACATACAGCACAACACCACGCAAGCTTCAAAGTTGCCTCTGTGTGTATGTGTGTTGTGTGTTTTAGTGTGACGATTGTGCTGCTGTATTGCGCGCTCATTCTCTCTCAATATTTGTATGTATATGTATGCGTGTGTCTGTATGTGTGTGTGTTTGCACATTAAACTAGTTTATATACGAATATGAAATAAAAACAAAACAAAAAAAGAAAAATAAAATTAAAACCAAAACCAAAAGCAAAACTTGATTTCAAAACAAAATATTCTCTAATTATATTCCTTACTGGGAATTAAGCTCACTCCTCACTCTCTCTTTCTATCTCTCTCTCTCTCTCTTTACTTGTCTACCTCTCTCTTTCTATTTCTCTCATATAAGTATTATAATTATTGTATATTTTAGTACACACTTTCTTCATCTCTATAATATTTACTTGTAGTTTTTTTTTATATATTCTTTTTTTTGGTAATTTGTATAATCTATAAAAAAAAAAATAAACTTCTGGGATTTGCTTTCAACTTGTACTTGCAACAAAAAAAAATACAAATTAATTTTTTATATTATAAAATATAAAATAAAAAAAAATTATAAATTGAAGAAAAGTGTAGAGAGAGATAGATATATAAGTGCCAGTGCGCGATTTCAAGAGCTTTTTTCTAGCAGAGTTTTAATTTTTTTTTTTCTTTTTCAATTAATTTTTTTTTTTTTTTTAAGATTTAGTATTAGGTGAATTATGTGAGGAAGCAGCAGAAATTGTGCAAATTGTTTTTTTTTGTTTTTTGTTTTTTTTTTTAATAAATGTTTTAGTTTTTGCATTTACGAAACTCTATGTTGTGTTTGTCTCTCTCTCTTTTCTATCTCTCTTTTCCACACAAAACACACACACATACTCGCTCGCTCTCTCGCTCTCTTGCTCTGTAAATAAATAAATATTTGTGATCTGCTGACATATAGAAGACATGTTTATGGCCGAAAGCCTTATAGAGTATCATGGTGCACGAATTAAATCCAGCCGAGAATCGATATCGATGCGACACAAACTTCGCCGCCAGCAGCAGCAACATCAACAACAACAACAGCAACAACAATATCATAGGAGTATAAAAAAAACAAGGCAATCGTTGTCATCGAAATCGGCAGCAACGTCGTCAACGACGTCTACAACATCCGGTACCGGGTTGCATGTATGTTTAACTTGCGGTCGACGTTATCAATCGCTTTCAACATTGACGCGACATTTGCGTAAAGAGTGCAATCAGCCAAAACAATTTGTATGCCACTTGTGTGGCAGAGGATTTCATTATAATTTCAAGCTGCAAGATCATTATCATCATACACATCGGCTAAGCAGCAGATCCTAAAACACAAAAAATAAAATAAAAGAAAATCCATACAACAAAAAACATGTACAACCACAGCAACAATACTTGCGATAATTTGTTATAATTAAAAAAAAAAAAAGAAGGAAAGTATGAAAAATACATGAGAAAAACAAAAACAAATCAAAAAAAAAAAAATAATAATAAAAAAAAATAAAATAAAATTCATTTTTATTATCAACCTGAAAAATGAAAAGTCGGAAAATTTAATTCTTAAATATTTGCAGAAATTCGAGATTAGCGCAGCACAAGCGTTTTTTTAAGAGCTTTTTTCATGCAGTTTTTTGTGAGCAGCGCGCGAGCTTTTTTTTGTAGATCTTGAGATTTAAGAGAGAGTTAATATGCTTAAATAATTAGAGATTAAATTTTAATTAGTTTGATTGATTGATTGTTGTGTGATTGATGATGAATTTGTGCTTTTTCTTATTTTTGTTAATGTTGTTTGATTGAAGATGATAATGATGATTATGATGATGATGATGTTTGTATTTGCCATAAGCCTGAGCCATGTTCTCTCTTCTCTTCTCTCTTCTATTCTCTTCTCTTCTAACCTTTGTCTGCTGCAGTGTGTGTGACTTTGTATGGTGCAGGCACTGCTGCTGTAACCACTGCCAATGCCACTGCCACTGCCACTACCACAGGCACAGTCACAGCAACAACAAGAGCAAGAGCTACAGGTGTCTCCTCAGATATGTTGCGTATCAGCACAAAACGTATGTCTCGAAGAAAAACCAATGCAACAACATGCTTCCAGTCCCCTCACTCCTCCCAGTCGATGGCTACAGGCGGCGCTTCTACACGTAATCTGTCGAGGCGTAAACGTAAATTGATCAGCAGTAAACAGATTTCGTCGCGCAGGTAAATTCTTTGTTCTCTCTCTCACACACACACACACAAACACTCTCTCGCTCTCTCTCTCTCTCTCTTAGTACATTTTTGTTGAGTTCTCTTTTGTCTCCAATATTTGTTTGTTGTTGTTTTCTCTTTAGAAATGTATTGGGCAGCAGCAGCATTAAAGAACAAGCAGCATCAATAACAACAACAACAGCAACAACATCATCATCATCAGCAGCAGCAGCAGCATTGCCATCAACGTCAGCAGCAGGAGCAGGAGCAGCAGCGCCATACGTATGCGAGACATGCGGTCGCAAATATAAAGTTTTAGGCACATTGACGCGTCATATGCGTAAAGAGTGCAATCAACCGAAGAAGTATGTCTGTCGCATGTGCGGACGCGGTTTTCATTATAATTTCAAGCTGCAAGATCATTACTATTATGTGCACAAGGGCATGATAAAGAGAGAATAAAAGGACTGTGCAAAAACCACAGAAGAGAGCAGCAAACAAGAAGAAGCAGTGCAGATCAGCAAAAGAGAGCACAGAGCTTTAGTAGTTAAGTTTGTATGTGTGTGTGTGTGTGAGAGTGAGTGAGTGAGTGTGCGTGTATGTGAGTATGTATTTGTATGTTTGAGTGTAGCTGCCGCCTTAGTGTATTTTGTAGCGTTTAGTGTATATTAAATAACAAAAAAAAAGAAAAAAAAAACAATTGCATAATTTTGTTGTTTGTGTAAAGCGCGATATAAAAAAAATGTGCGTTCAAATAAAATCAACTTTTAGCGACAGTGTTTTTCTTCTTATTACTATTATTATTATTATTATTATTATTATTGTTGTCGTTGGTTTTTTTTTTAATTATCAGTAGCAGTCAGGAATATATAGTATGAAAGCTTTTTTTTACACCTTATCTCTTCAATTTGCTTTTGAAATTTTTAATGGGAAAAAAAAACCAAAAAAAAGTTGTCGTCGTGCCTGCAAGATTTGCTGCATCACAAAATGTAGTTCAAAGAACAAAACAAAAAAAAAATAAGAAAAGCTTTTTACCATCTTGCTCTCTCTTTCTCTCTCTCTCCCTTTTTCTCTCTGCCTTTGCTGTTTGCAAACAAAACAAAAAACAAAACCATTTCATTGCAGATCTATTTGAAATGAGCTTGAATCATATTTCATTTGATTATGGGGCTAGTGTGGCAACGCTGCTTGAGACGCAGTTAGAGTTGCCAACACAAATGCCAATGCCATTGCCAATGCAAATGCCGATAGCAGCATCGTCAACGTTTCGACGCAACAAATTGCGATCACGTAAAAGGAAAACAAATAATTCAGCAGCAGCATCATTGAACATGAAACAGCAGCAGCAGCAGAAAAAGATGACAGCGGCAGCTACGGCAGCAGCAGCAGCGGCGGCAGCAGCAGCGGCAGCAGCATCAACATCATCAGAAGAGAGACTTATGAAAATAAAGAGCGCAGCTGGAACATTAGCGCGCAATGCTGAGCAACGGGATGATGGAAAATTACAGTGTCCACAGTGTCCCAATTCCTATACGCGTCATTCGGCACTTAAGCGACATATTGAATTTGAATGCGGCATGTTTGAGAATTTTTATTGTTCCGTTTGTGATGCGGGCTTTAAACGTAAAGATTCATTGAGTCGTCATTGCAAGGTTAAAAAACATGTTACCAAATATTTGTTTTAGGTTCTTTCCACTCTCTTAACCAACAACAAACAACTATTACAACTTTGTCTTTGCAAAACCAAAATTCTTTATATACATTTATAATACACAATTTATATTTTACATATTTTATTAATTAAACTAGGCGTGTCAGTCAAAAACAAATAAATTACTATAACTTAATATATTACTACTTACAACAACAACAATAACATTCAATAGACAAACGGACGAAATTGCAACAACAACAACAACAACAAAAAGTCCCCCCAATCAACCAATGCAAATGAAGAAGCTAAATATTATTATTTTTTTTTTTACCACTATTTTATATGCTCGTTGCCTGTGTGTGTGCCGCCCGTTCTCTCTCACTCTTGCTGTCTCTTTATATTTTTTTTTCTCTCTTGTGCCTGCCCAACAGTTTGTCCTGCATTCATACAACACACACACACACACACTTACATACACATATACACACATAAAATGCATCATTTCATACAAAGCGCGCTCTCTCTGTCTCTTCCTTGCTCTCTCTCTATCTTAAACCCAAACTTACACTTAATACGCAAACAGAAGAGAGGCTTTCGTGTAGATGGACGCCATCTTACAAAGTCTCTCTTTGCAGATTATTCTTATTATTATATTTTTGTGTCCTACTCTGAACTCTACTCAAACTACTCAAAACTCTTCAACTCAAATTACTCAAAACTCTTCAACTCAAACTACTCAAAACTCTTCAACTCAAATCCTGCTTTTACTCTCATTATATATTTTTTTTGTTGTTATTTTCTCTTTATTAACCTTTATGCGCTGCATAGCGCGCGCATTTAATTTTTTTGCCTGTTTGAAATTTGTTTTTGTTTGACAAAAAAAATAATAATAAAAAAAATTACGCGCGTTTACAAAAAAATTA
Organism: Zaprionus obscuricornis; assembly: GCA_037044475.1. Taxonomy (NCBI): domain Eukaryota; kingdom Metazoa; phylum Arthropoda; class Insecta; order Diptera; family Drosophilidae; genus Zaprionus; species Zaprionus obscuricornis. Next base: position 831 of record JBAMBR010004930.1, on the reverse strand, counting down.
ATTCATTAATTTTCTTAATACAAAATTAAACAAAAAACAAAAAATTAAAAGAAAAAATAAAATATAGAAAATTAACAAATGCTTAAAAAAATAATGAAATTAATTTGATAATAATGGCATTTTGATGAATAACGAACGAACTAATCAATTGCTTGTTTTGATTGCCTTCTTGAGCAGCATTTTCTAAATACTAAAAAAACAAAAAAACAAAAAGCATGTTAAAAAAAGCATAAATTAAAAAAAAAATGAAAGAAATGAAAGAAGAATTCTTAACGTACTGTGAGAGTCAAGAAAAGAAGTTAAAGAAATTGTTTTTTTAAAATAAGAAATTGAAAATGAATGAATACAAATTATAAGCAAAAAAAAAAAAATCAATATGAACCAAAAACACAAAACAAAAACAAATTTCAGGCTATCAACTACAACAACAACAACAACAACATCAAGAAAGCAGCAACAGCAGTTGTAAACAGGATGACAGTTGTGAGAATCTCAGTGAGCATTTACAATCCTATCAAGGATCAACAACAACAACAACAACAACAATAGCAGCAACAACAACATTGAGCACAAGTATAAAACAAGCAACAGCAACAACAACATCATCAACATCAACATCATCATCATCTTCACATCATTTTCAAGCACCACAATTTGATAATTTTCAATCAATGTCAATGCTAGGCACAAGCATACAAGCAGCAGCTGCTGCTGCCGCCGCTGCAGCAGCAGCAGTTGCAAATGCAAATGCAAATGCAAATACAGCGACATTGATTGAAGAAAATTTTACATGTCCGCAATGTTATCGCACATATCGTCGTCATGGCACAT
>JBAMBR010004924.1:0-84197 GCA_037044475.1 Zaprionus obscuricornis | reverse complement strand
ATAAGAATATGGATAACAAATATTTTGAAAAATTGTACAGAAAGTATTTAAAAAAAAAAAACAAGTTACAAAATCTGAGATAAAAATATATATAATTATAATTATAAAAAATTATATTATAAAATTTAAATTCAATAAGAAAATATTATTTTGAATATAAATATTCTGATGCAAATGGAAACTATTATTGAATTGGATAAATATTTATTCCAAAATAAATAAATAATTATTTAATTAAATTTAATAATATAATTTTTTATAATTTAATTTTATAATTTAAAATATAATTTTTTGTAATTTAATTTTATAATTTAATATACTTTTTGTAATATTTTAATTAAATATTTGTTAAATAAATATCTTATATAGCAGCAACTATTTCTAAGTTTCATAAATTTTAATAGTCGTAACACTAAGAAAACTTGTGAGTTGTATTCAAAGATTTATTAGTGTTAAAAAATGCGCAGTTTAAATGAAAACTAAAGTGTTTTTGACTACATTTGACCAACTGCTGCGATTTGAGTTTTTAGCTGTAAGTGTAAAATTTACAGAGAAACTTAATGAAAAGCATTAAAATTCCAGAAGCCTAAAATGAAATGAAATGAAATTGTACAAATAAACTAATTGCCTTGAAGGATACTTTACAACTTTTTTGGTCAGCAAAACGAAAGCAGTAGCAGTAGCAACAGTAGCAAAAGCAACAACTTTGGGGGCATGAGTGAGCATTGTAAGTGCCACTAAAACGTCAGCAGCTGTTGTTGTTATTGTTGTTGAATTTCTTGTTGCTTTTCTTGTTGTGTATTTTTTTTTTTTTCAGTTGTTTGTTTTTTTTTTTTTATTTTCTTCTTATTTTGTTGGCCGGAAGCGCACACAGAGCGCACAGACTACGGAATAAATACAATTTGTGGCAAGCGGATAATGTGCAAAAATAAATTTCCACAGCGGCTGATGGCTTAGAATTTTAATGTAATTTATTTTGTGGAAACAAACAGTAGTAGCAGTAACAGTGGCACGGGCAGTGGCACGGGCATTGGCACGTGCAGTAACAGCGACGCAGCAGCAAAAATAAAGTATGGCAAAACATAAAAATTTATGCGCTAAAATTGGAAAAGATGCGAGTAGAAAGTATAGCAGATATCTGCACAAAAGTATAGTGTATATATAGTGTATATATATAACTCGATATTACTTGGATCAGTTCGTTAAGCCTTTACACACACACAGACACAGAGACACTAGCGTATAAAACTTTAAAGTTGCGCAATTTGAACGAACATTTTGCCTGGAGTCCCTCGAGCGTGTCATGCAACAACGTTAGCAGACTAAGCAAGTAGCTCACACACACTACACACACACACACAGACACATACTAACAACACTAGTAACTGTTTAAGGGGGGGGAAGAGTGGAGCTCTGACTGCCAAGTGATTTTATGCTAATATTATGGGTCATTGGGATTTGCGCAGAGGCAAAGTGCTTGTTAAACATTTCATTAGACTTAGTGTAAATACCCGCGGTTAACAGCCGCTCGTAAAACTTACCATATGCACAAACACACACACAAGCACACACACACACATACACGTTGGTTTTTTCCATAGCCAAAGCACAAAGCAAAACGTTTTACATTCGATATTAGCGAAAGTTTTCGACTAGCTGCCAAAATGTGAAAATGAAAGTGGATTTTATGAGATGGAAGGGGAAAGTGCTGACAGAGAAGGCGCTGGGCAGGCTGAAAAGGCGGCAAGAGCAAGCTGCAAGCAAAGGCTTGTAAAAAGAGCAGAAGCAAGCACAGGGACGGCCAAGAAAGACGCAGCAAAAGCAAAGGAAGGCACAGGGATGCCCATGGAAAGCGCAGGGATTGCCAAGGAAGGCGCCAGGAAATGCTCTAGGAAGACAAAAGAAAGACGCCAGAAAGGGAGGCTAAAGAAGAAGAAGAAATTTGGAGGAAAGGAGCTGAGAAGTTGCAGAGAAATCTTAGAGAAGGCACAAAGCAGAAACTAAGCAGGTGCAGGGAAGGCATAGAAAAGTTATAGAGCAGGTGCAGGGAAAGTCTTTGGAAAAGCGCAAGGAAAGCTAAGGAAAGGCGTAAAGCTAAGAGAGGCGAGACGTAGGAGAGACATGGGGAAGCTGTAAGAAAGCTGCTGGAAAAAGCAAGGGTAGACAGGGGGAAGGCAAAGGCAAGCATGACAAGGCGCAGGGCAAGGGCCAAGAAAAACCCCAAGCAAGCCGCAGGGTCAGGTCTTAGTGTTAGCAAAATGCTTTTGAACAATATTAAGACTAAAATTCAATCAATATACAAAACTCACACACACAGGCATAGTCTCTAGCACACATGTATGTGTGTAATTACACAGCAGCTGCTGCTACTGTTGCTGCCGTTGCCTTTGTAACTTTCTTGACTGACTAAAATTCAAAAATATATTTATCAAAATCTAAAAATGAAAATGAAATTTTGTTTTTTTTTGCGCTTGTAATTCGTAACTTTCGCTGGCCGTAACACATATGTACAGCTACTACTTTATGTTTATGTGTGTGTGTGTATACTTTTGGCATACACTGTGTGTGTGTGTATACGGGGGCACTAACGATAATGCCAAATCATGTCAGTCGCACATGTGGCAACATTACGTTTATTAAAATCGTGCCACGCTTGACGCTGACATAGTCAAAATGCGTTTTTGATCAACTCGCCTCGTCACTGAAAATGGCCAAAAAAAAAAAAAAAACACAACAAGAGCACAAATACTGCTGCTGTCTCGTGGGAGTTGCCAGACGCACAGTTATGCTACAGCAAAAATTTAATGAAGTCTGTCAAAGTTTTTGCCCCTGCAAGCAACTTGCTCAACATTTTACAGGGTATAAACAAGCCGTCAACAACTGCTGGCAATGACAGCACAGACAGCAAGCTAATACGCATAAATTTTCATTTTATTTGTTGAATTTTTCTATACACTTGCAAAAGCGTATAGTAATTTTGACCAGCAGGCATTGTAGATCCCATCAAAGTATATATATTCTTGTTCAGCTTCGACAGCAGTATCTCCAAATATGCATGTGCGTCTCTCTAGTCTTTCAGTTTTAAAGCTATCTTAATGAAACTTGCTGTATATGCTTCCTAAAGCCATAGGTCGTATATAAGTCAGAGCTGAACGGATCGGACAACTATATCATATAGCTGCCATAGAAACAATCGGTTGAAAATTGAGTTTTTGTATGAAAAACTTTTTTATTTGTTAAGTTATGCACATGAAACTTGCAGAATTTCAGTTTAGCAATAACTTATACGTCTCAGCCAAATTTGGTTTATATTGGATTACTATAACATATAGCTGCCATAGGAATAATAGGTTTAAATTTAAGTCTTCATATGAAAAACTTCTTTGTCTCTTAAGCTAGTTGGCTAAAATTTACAGCATTTCGATTTAGTCAAAATGAACACATGTCTGGCAAATTTGGTTCAAATCGGACTACTATATCATATAGCTGCCATAGGAATGATCGGCCGAAAATTGAGTTTTTGTATAAAAAACTTTTTTGTTTGTTAAGCTATGTGACTGAAACTTACAGCATTTCGATTTATTAAGCATAAACACATGTCTGGCAAATTTGGCTTAAATCGGATTACTATATCATATAGCTGCCATAGGAATGATCGGTCGAAAATTGAGTTTTTGTATGAAAAACTTTTTTGTTTGTTAAGTTATGCAGCTGAAACTTACAGAATTTCGATTTTGTAAGCATTAACACATGTCTGCCAAATTTGGTTTAAATCGGACTACTATATCATATAGCTGCCATAGGAATGATCAGCCGAAAATTGAGTTTTTGTATGAAAAACTTTTTTATTTGTTAAGTTATGCAGCTGAAACTTACAGAATTTCGATTTAGTAAGAACTAACACATGTCTGCCAAATTTGGTTTATATCGGAGCACTATATCATATAGCTGCCATAGAAACAATCTGCATGGGTAGAGTATGACAACTTCGACACGCTAAAAATAATTTTGACTTTTTTTTTGCGCTCATTTTGATTTTAAAATGCAGTCAAACTATGCTTTGGCTAGCATAGCTTTAGCTTTTATATAGAGTAATATATAGAATATGAACATTAGAGTGTATTAGCGCATTGACAAATGATTCTTCTGCACATTTCGTTGCATGAAAAATTGCAAAAGTGGCAATGTGGCAAACTTGGCAAATGCTTTTTTTTGCACAGTTTTTAAAGCGTTAAATTTACGTTTTGTGGCTGAATGAGTGTCGAGCGTGGAGAGCAACGACTACTGCGTAGTGTCTCTGCAATAATTGGAAAATTTTCATTTGTCCTTTTTGCCCTTTGCGAATGACATAAGGCCAAGGCTGGGCTGGCTGGCAGGCAGGCCAAGTTGCACAGTGGGCAGAAATATGGTGGCAAAAGAGATCGAGAGCAACAAACGAGCTGTAGGCGCATTTGCCATCTGTCACTCTGGCACTCGTGATGAATGTGTTTGACGTGTAGCCCAGCGCCCAGCCAGTTTGCCAAAGCGTAGCGAGCCACGAGCAATGAGCGATGCTAACGGTATTTGCCTATCCCTGCGCTCGGTCGCTTGTCCGCTGCCATTACCAGTTCTTCAGCAGCTACTCCCTCAGCTCTCTCTCTCTCTCTCCCTCTTTCTGTTTCTCTTTCTCACTCTCATTGCTCCTGATGATGAAACGCACCGCAGCACCGCATGACGTTGCATACTTTGTGGCGCAAAGGTCTCGTTCGTTTTTACGCGCTTGCTGCTTGCTTGGTTTGATTTTCCTGCATGTCAGTGAGTGAGACGCAGACGCAGACGCGATGCGACGCAGCTGTCAATAGTAAAAAAAAATAAATAAAAAATAAAAAAAAAATAAAAATATTAATGATTTGACTTCAATTTTTGGCTTGGCAAATTGCCCTGGAAAATATAAGTAAATGCATGTGAATATGAGTGCCATGAGTGCTTGCGTATGAATACTTGTATACACACTCATATTCATATTCACACTTATATTCATATTCACACTCATATTCATATTCATATTCATATTCATATTCATATTCATATTCATATTCATATTCATATTCATATTCATATTCATATTCATATTCATATTCATATTCATGTTCATATTCATATTCATATTTACACTCATATTCATATTCACACTCATATTCATATTCATATTCATATTCATATTCATATTCATGTTCATATTCATATTCACACTCATATTCATATTCATATTCATATTCATATTCATATTCATATTCATATTCATATTCATATTCATGTTCATATTCATATTCACACTCATATTCATATTCATATTCATATTCATATTCACACTCATATTCACACTCATATTCAATTCATTATTTACATTAAGTCTGATTGCAAAACTTTAACAAAAACATATTGTAAAATTTTCTCTAATTCTGCTGCTGCTGCTTCTTCTTCTTCTATTTTGCAGGCGACAAGTGTATTGGAAATATCAAGATCTCAATATATATAGATAGATATAGCAACAACTATATTCGCATTAGAGCAAGACAGCTGCTGCAGCACAACACAAGTGACGACGAGTGGCAGCTGCAATGCAAACAACTCGAAGACGGCAACTGCAACAGCAGCAGCACCAACACTTGCAACAACAACAACAACAACATGCACATGTGTGGCAACAACGTCAATGGCTGCTGCTTGCCATTGTGCTCATGTTGACACTGTTTACGCGCACCATTCAAGGCATTACTGAGGAGCTGTCACCAGGTAAGTCTACATAACCAACAAACAATCTCAGCACCTGAACTCGCACAAAATTTTTATAGACTCTATTTTTTCTCTTCCTCAAACAAATTTCAACTATAAATTTTTAGAACATTTTTCAAATGTTTTATCGAAAAAGTTGAGAAAATAAATAAAAAAAAAAAAAAATAAATAATAATTAATCTAAAATTTGAAATTTCATGCTAATAAATTTTTAATTCTCATTTATAAAATTAGATTGAAAAATGTTTAAAAAGTTTGTAAAAAAAATTAAAAAAAAAAAATTAAAATCATATATTCAAATTTAAATGCAAAATTTCTAAATTTTAAATACAATATAAAAAAAAAGTTTATTAAATATTTTTATAAATTTCAAATGTTAAATTCTAAGCTTATGAATTTTAAATATTTTTCAAAATTTAAAAAAAAAAATTAAAATTTAATATTCAAATTTTAATGCAAAATTTCTAAATTTTAAATTCAATATAAAAAAAAATGTATTAAATATTTTTATAAATTTCAAATGCCAAATTTTAAGCTTAAGAATTTAAAATATATTTCAAAATTGCAAAATTTTAATCTTAAATTTAAAAAAAAAAAAAAATTAAAATTAAATATTCAAATTTTAATGCAAAATTTCGAAATTTTAAATTCAATATTAAAAAATGTATTACATATTTTAATAAATTTCAAATTTGAAGCTTATGAATTTTAAATATTTTTCAAAATTTTAAATGCAAAATTTTAATCTTAAAACTTTAAATTTAAATAAAAAAAATATATATAACATTTTTTAAATTTTTTAATGCAAAATTTTAATGCAAATAAAAATTTAAAATTCCATATTTTTATATTTATTTTGATAAAGTAAATACATTTTTTTAAAATTTTTTTCTTAGTCAAAATTTAAAAAAAAAAATAAATAAATAAAAAAAAATATTTTTTTTTTTAAATATTTTTGTATATTTGAAATGCAAAAATTTGAAGCTTATAAAAATGCAAAATTGCAATTTGAAGCACATGAAATTCATTTTAATTTGTGAAATTCTTTTGCCACTTCAATTTTATTTATTTCAAGTATTTCTTATGCACTCAAGACTTTTTGCGCTCAGTGTATGTATATGTATATGTTGGCTTAGTTATGCTTAATGCTCGATTAGCTAAATCATTTTGCAGCATTTATTTAGCTTTATTTTAGTTTTTTATTTGCATATCTGTTAAGTTAGCTATTAAATAAGCTTTTAAGCAAAGGATACTTGAAATTATTTATGTAAATTGATTCAAGGACACTAGAATTCGAATTTGTACTGCACTTGAAAGTGCAACGATGTAGCAAGGAAATTAATTATATCCCTTAGAGCGACAACTAAGGGATATAATTAATTCCCTTTTTTGCTACATCGTTCACTTTCAAGTGCAGATAAAAATCGAATTCTAGTGTCCTTGAATCAATTTACATAAATAATTTCAAGTATCCTTTGCTTAAAAGCTTATTTAATAGCTAACTTAACAGATATGCAAATAAAAAACTAAAATAAAGCTAAATAAATGCTACAAAATGATTTAGCTAATCGAGCATTAAGCATTATTCATAACTAAGCCAACATATACATATACATATACACTGAGCGCAAAAAGTCTTGAGTGCATAAGAAATACTTGAAATAAATAAAATTGAAGTGGCAAAAGAATTTCACAAATGAAAATGAATTTCAAGTGCTTGAAATTGCAATTTTGCATTTTTATAAGCTTCAAATTTTTCGCATTTTAAATATACAAAAATATTTAAAAAAAAATTTATTTTATTTATTTATTTTTTTTTTTAAATTTTCACTAAGAAAAAATTTTTTTAAAATTTTATTTACTTTATCAAAATAAATATAAAAATATGGAATTTCAAATTTGTATTTGCATAAAAATTTTGCATTTAAAAATTTAAAAAATATTGAATATTTTTTTAATTTTTTTTTTTTAATTAGGCATTTAAAAATTTTAAAAATATTGAATATTTTTTTAATTTTTTTTTTTTTAAATTTAAGATTAAAATTTTGCATTTTAAATTTTGAAAAATATTTAAAATATTATTTTTTATTTTGAATTTCAAAATCATAAGCTTAAAATTTGGCATTTGAAATTTATAAAAATATTTAATAAATATATTTTTTTTTTATATTGAATTTAAAATTTAGAAATTTTGCATTAAAAATTTGCATTTAAAATTTTGAAAAATATTTAAAATTCATAAGCTTAAAATTTGGCATTTGAAATTTATAAAAATATTTAATAAACTTTTTTTATATTGAATTTAAAATTTAGAAATTGTGCATTAAAATTTGAATATTTAATTTTAATTTTTTTTTTTAATTTTAAGATTAAAAATTGGCATTTAAAATTTTGAAAAATATTTAAAATTCATAAGCTTAAAATTTGGCATTTGAAATTTATAAAAATATTTAATAAATTTTTTTTTATATTGTATTTAAAATTTAGAAATTTTGCATTTAATTTTGAATATATGATTTTAATTTTTTTTTTTAATTTTTTTTACAAACTTTTTAAACATTTTTCAATCTAATTTTATAAATGAGAATTAAAAATTTATTAGCATGAAATTTCAAATTTTAGATTAATTATTATTAATTTTTTTTTTTTATTTATTTTCTCAACTTTTTCGATAAAACATTTGAAAAATTTTCTAAAAATTTATAGTTGAAATTTGTTTGAGGAAGAGAAAAAATAGAGTCTATAAAAATTTTGTGCGAGTTCAGGTGCTGAGATTGTTTGTTGGTATTAGAAATGGTTGTGCAAGTTGTGGCAACATGCAGTGACCCATTTAATGGCACATTGTGGCAACTTGTACTTAAAATTGTATTTTTTATGTGATTTTCTTATTGCTTGCAGCATGTAGCAAGCAACTTCACAGCTGTTTGGCCAATCAGCCGTGAAATAGCTAAAGAAGAAGACGACGATGGCAGCAGATGGCAGAGCGGGGCAGGGCAAGGTGATGTGGGGCATAAAAACATCTTTAAGAGCGCAATAGATGTGTGGCAAGAACATGAACAACAACAATAACAAATAGACATGTGGTATGTGCAACATTTGTTTTGTTGTAATCACACTTTGCCACACAAACATATGTATGTAGACTTACCTGGTGACAGCTCCTCAGTAATGCCTTGAATGGTGCGCGTAAACAGTGTCAACATGAGCACAATGGCAAGCAGCAGCCATTGACGTTGTTGCCACACATGTGCATGTTGTTGTTGTTGTTGTTGCAAGTGTTGGTGCTGCTGCTGTTGCAGTTGCCGTCTTCGAGTTGTTTGCATTGCAGCTGCCACTCGTCGTCACTTGTGTTGTGCTGCAGCAGCTGTCTTGCTCTAATGCGAATATAGTTGTTGCTATATCTATCTATATATATTGAGATCTTGATATTTCCAATACACTTGTCGCCTGCAAGATAGAAGAAGAAGAAGCAGCAGCAGAATTAGAAAAATTTTACAATATGTTTTTGTTAAAGTTTTGCAATCAGACTTAATGTAAAGGCGAATATGTATGTGAATATGAATATGAATATGAGTGTGAATATGAGTGTGAATATGAATATGAATATGAATATGAATATGAATATGAATATGAATATGAATATGAATATGAATATGAATATGAATATGAATATGAATATGAATATGAATATGAATATGAATATGAATATGAATATGAATATGAATATGAGTGTGAATATGAATATGAATATGAATATGAATATGAATATGAATATGAATATGAATATGAATATGAATATGAATATGAATATGAATATGAATATGAATATGAATATGAATATGAATATGAATATGAATATGAAAATGAACATGAATATGAATATGAATATGAATATGAATATGAATATGAGTGTGAATATGAATATGAGTGTAAATATGAATATGAGTATGAATATGAACATGAATATGAATATGAATATGAATATGAGTGTGAATATGAATATGAGTGTAAATATGAATATGAGTGTATATACAATTATTCATACGCAAGCACTCATAGCACTCATATTCACATGCATTTACTTATATTTTCTAGAGCAATTTGCCAAGCCAAAAATTGAAGTCAAATCATTAATATTTTTATTTTTTTTTTATTTTTTATTTATTTTTTTTTACTATTGACAGCTGCGTCGCATCGCGTCTGCGTCTGCGTCTCACTCACTGACATGCAGGAAAATCAAACCAAGCAAGCAGCAAGCGCGTAAAAACGAACGAGACCTTTGCGCCACAAAGTATGCAACGTCATGCGGTGCTGCGGTGCGTTTCATCATCATGAGCAATGAGAGTGAGAAAGAGAAACAGAAAGATAGAAAGGGAGAGAGTTGAGGGAGTAGCTGCTGAAGAACTGGTAATGGCAGCGGACAAGCGACAGAGCGCAGGGATAGGCGTTGGGTTACAGGCAAATACCGTTAGCATCGCTCATTGCTCGTGGCTCGCTACGCTTTGGCAAACTGGCTGGGCGCTGGGCTACACGTCAAACACATTCATCACGAGTGCCAGAGTGACAGATGGCAAATGCGCCTACAGCTCGTTTGTTGCTCTCGATCTCTTTTGCCACCATATTTCTGCCCACTGTGCAACTTGGCCTGCCTGCCAGCCCAGCCCAGCCTTGGCCTTATGTCATTCGCAAAGGGCAAAAAGGACAAATGAAAATTTTCCAATTATTGCAGAGACACTACGCAGTAGTCGTTGCTCTCCACGCTCGACACTCATTCAGCCACAAAACGTAAATTTAACGCTTTAAAAACTGTGCAAAAAAAAGCATTTGCCAAGTTTGCCACATTGCCACTTTTGCAATTTTTCATGCAACGAAATGTGCAGAAGAATCATTTGTCAATGCGCTAATACATCCTAATGTTCATATTCTATATATTACTCTATATAAAAGCTAAAGCTATGCTAGCCAAAGCATAGTTTGACTGCATTTTAAAATCAAAATGAGCGCAAAAAAAAAAGTCAAGCAAAATTATTTTCAGCGTGCCGAAGTTGTCATACTCTACCCTTGCAGTCTTGGAGAAAAACTTTTCCCAAAAAAAATTTAATTTTTGACTGATTGTTTCTATGGCAGCTATATGTTCCGAGATAGACGAAACTTTTATGAGATATATAAATCATCGCTAAACCAAAATCCTGCATGTTTGAGACGCATAGCTTAACAAATAAAAAAGTTGTTCATACAAAAACTCAATTTTGACCGATCATTCCTATGGCAGCTATATGATATAGTAGTCCGATTTAAACCAAATTTGGCAGACATGTGTTAATTCTAACTAAATCGAAATTCTGTAAGTTTCAGTCACATAGCTTAACAAATAAAAAAGTTTTTCATACAAAAACTCAATTTTCGACCGATCATTCCTATGGCAGCTATATGATATAGTAATCCGATTTGAACCAAATTTGCCAGACATGTGTTAATTCTAACTAAATCGAAATTCTCTAAGTTTCAGCTGCATAACTTAACAAATAAAAAAGTTGTTCATACAAAAACTCAATTTTCGGCCGATTTTTCCTATGGCAGCTATATGATATAGTAGTCCGATTTAAACCAAATTTGCCAGACATGTGTTAATTTTTACTAAATCGAAATGCTGTAAATTTTATGCAACTAGCTTAAGAGACAAAGAAGTTTTTCATATGAAGACTTCAATTTGAACCTATTATTCCTATGGCAGCTATATGATATATTAAGCAAATATAAACCAAATTTGACTAAGACGTGTAAGTCATTGCTAAACTCAAATCCTGTAAGTTTCATGTACATAACTTAACAAATAAAAAAGTTTTTCATACAAAAACTCAATTTTTGACCAATTGTTTCTATGGCAGCTATATGATATAGTTGTCCGATCCGTTCAGCTCTGACTTATATACGACCTATGGCTTTAGGAAGCATATACAGCAAGTTTCATTAAGATAGCTTTAAAACTGAAAGACTAGAGAGACGCACATGCATATTTGGAGATACTGCTGTCGAAGCTGAACAAGAATATATATACTTTGATGGGATCTACAATGCCTGCTGGTCAAAATTACTATACGCTTTTGCAAGTGTATAGAAAAATTCAACAAATAAAATGAAAATTTATGCGTATTAGCTTGCTGTCTGTGCTGTCATTGCCAGCAGTTGTTGACGGCTTGTTTATACCCTGTAAAATGTTGAGCAAGTGCTTGCAGGGGCAAAAACTTTGACAGACTTCATTAAATTTTTGCTGTAGCATAACTGTGCGTCTGGCAACTCCCACGAGACAGCAGCAGTATTTGTGCTCTTGTTGTGTTTTTTTTTTTTTTTTGGCCATTTTCAGTGACGAGGCGAGTTGATCAAAAACGCATTTTGACTATGTCAGCGTCAAGCGTGGCACGATTTTAATAAACGTAATGTTGCCACATGTGCGACTGACATGATTTGGCATTATCGTTAGTGCCCCCGTATACACACACACACAGTGTATGCCAAAAGTATACACACACACACATAAACATAAAGTAGTAGCTGTACATATGTGTTACGGCCAGCGAAAGTTACGAATTACAAGCGCAAAAAAAAACAAAATTTCATTTTCATTTTTAGATTTTGATAAATATATTTTTGAATTTTAGTCAGTCAAGAAAGTTACAAAGGCAACGGCAGCAACAGTAGCAGCAGCTGCTGTGTAATTACACACATACATGTGTGCTAGAGACTATGCCTGTGTGTGTGAGTTTTGTATATTGATTGAATTTTAGTCTTAATATTGTTCAAAAGCATTTTGCTAACACTAAGACCTGACCCTGCGGCTTGCTTGGGGTTTTTCTTGGCCCTTGCCCTGCGCCTTGTCATGCTTGCCTTTGCCTTCCCCCTGTCTACCCTTGCTTTTTCCAGCAGCTTTCTTACAGCTTCCCCATGTCTCTCCTACGTCTCGCCTCTCTTAGCTTTACGCCTTTCCTTAGCTTTCCTTGCGCTTTTCCAAAGACTTTCCCTGCACCTGCTCTATAACTTTTCTATGCCTTCCCTGCACCTGCTTAGTTTCTGCTTTGTGCCTTCTCTAAGATTTCTCTGCAACTTCTCAGCTCCTTTCCTTCAAATTTCTTCTTCTTCTTTAGCCTCCCTTTCTGGCGTCTTTCTTTTGTCTTCCTAGAGCATTTCCTGGCGCCTTCCTTGGCAATCCCTGCGCTTTCCATGGGCATCCCTGTGCCTTCCTTTGCTTTTGCTGCGTCTTTCTTGGCCGTCCCTGTGCTTGCTTCTGCTCTTTTTACAAGCCTTTGCTTGCAGCTTGCTCTTGCCGCCTTTTCAGCCTGCCCAGCGCCTTCTCTGTCAGCACTTTCCCCTTCCATCTCATAAAATCCACTTTCATTTTCACATTTTGGCAGCTAGTCGAAAACTTTCGCTAATATCGAATGTAAAACGTTTTGCTTTGTGCTTTGGCTATGGAAAAAACCAACGTGTATGTGTGTGTGTGTGCTTGTGTGTGTGTTTGTGCATATGGTAAGTTTTACGAGCGGCTGTTAACCGCGGGTATTTACACTAAGTCTAATGAAATGTTTAACAAGCACTTTGCCTCTGCGCAAATCCCAATGACCCATAATATTAGCATAAAATCACTTGGCAGTCAGAGCTCCACTCTTCCCCCCCCTTAAACAGTTACTAGTGTTGTTAGTATGTGTCTGTGTGTGTGTGTGTAGTGTGTGTGAGCTACTTGCTTAGTCTGCTAACGTTGTTGCATGACACGCTCGAGGGACTCCAGGCAAAATGTTCGTTCAAATTGCGCAACTTTAAAGTTTTATACGCTAGTGTCTCTGTGTCTGTGTGTGTGTAAAGGCTTAACGAACTGATCCAAGTAATATCGAGTTATATATATACACTATATATACACTATACTTTTGTGCAGATATCTGCTATACTTTCTACTCGCATCTTTTCCAATTTTAGCGCATAAATTTTTATGTTTTGCCATACTTTATTTTTGCTGCTGCGTCGCTGCCACTGCCAATGCTCGTGCCACTGCCCGTGCCACTGTTACTGTTACTACTGTTTGTTTCCACAAAATAAATTACATTAAAATTCTAAGCCATCAGCCGCTGTGGAAATTTATTTTTGCACATTATCCGCTTGCCACAAATTGTATTTATTCCGTAGTCTGTGCGCTCTGTGTGCGCTTCCGGCCAACAAAATAAGAAGAAAATAAAAAAAAAAAAAAAAACAAACAACTGAAAAAAAAAAAATACACAACAAGAAAAGCAACAAGAAATTCAACAACAATAACAACAACAGCTGCTGACGTTTTAGTGGCACTTACAATGCTCACTCATGCCCCCAAAGTTGTTGCTTTTGCTACTGTTGCTACTGCTACTGCTTTCGTTTTGCTGACCAAAAAAGTTGTAAAGTATCCTTCAAGGCAATTAGTTTATTTGTACAATTTCATTTCATTTCATTTTAGGCTTCTGGAATTTTAATGCTTTTCATTAAGTTTCTCTGTAAATTTTACACTTACAGCTAAAAACTCAAATCGCAGCAGTTGGTCAAATGTAGTCAAAAACACTTTAGTTTTCATTTAAACTGCGCATTTTTTAACACTAATAAATCTTTTAATATAACTCACAAGTTTTCATAGTGTTACGACCATTAAAATTTATGAAACTTAGAAATAGTTGCTGCTGTTTATAAGAAAATAAAAACAAATATTTAATTAAAATATTAAAAAAAGTATTTAAAAAAAAAAAATTACAAAAATATTTTTGAAAATTGATTAAATAATTATATATTATTTTTAAATTTTTATATAAATATTTATTTAATTTAGTAAAATATTTTCCATTTAATAAAGTTTGCTTTGCATCAGAAATTTAAATTTAAATATTTTTCTTTTGAATTTAAATTTTATAAATAATTTTTAAAAATTATAAAAATATATTTTTTTTTTCTCAGATAATTAACTTGAAATTTTTTTTTAATATTTTCTGTACAATTTTTAAAAAAATTATTTTAAAAAAATTATTATTTATATTTTTATTTTATTTATTTATTTTTTTTTATAAAAGCAAAGTTTCTTATAAAGCAAAGTTATCTTAAAAAATTTTAGACACAACTTCAAAATTATAAATTTTCTAAAAAAAAAATAATTAGAATAATTTTAAAATATTTTTTTTCATAAATTTTCATATTTTTCTTAAATTCTTGTTATTAACTTTTAGAATAGATTTTAAGATTTTCTGTAAAATTTTGAGCCAACTTTTAAATTCATAATTATTACTATAAAATTGTAAAAATGTAATGTTAAAATATAATTTAAAATCTTCACTGACATTAAAGAAATTGAAATTGATGAATACAAAAATATATATTAAATTTTAGAATAAGACTTTAATTAATTTTAAAAATTTAATAACCTTGATATATTGTCAAATTTTAAAATTAAAAATTTTTAATAAATTTAAATTACAATTACAATAATTAAAATAAATTTATAAAATTAAAAAATTAATATTAAATTACAATTCTTTATTTAAATAATTATAAAAAATTTATAAAATTAAAGAAAATATTTTAAAATATTTCAAAATAATAATAATAAATTTAATTTAATAATAAATAAATTTAAATTAAAATTTATTATTAAATAATTAAAACAAATTTATAAAATTAAAAAATTAATATTAAATTAAAATTCTTTATTTAAATAATTAAAACAAATTTATAAAATTGAAGAAAATATTTTAAAATATTTCAAAAAAAATCTTTTCACTAATTTTTTTGACTATCATTATAATGGAAAATATATGCAAAATATGCACAGCAAAATGTTCATAATTTTAATAATTTTATTTCGAATTTTTCAGCATATTTCTATATATATACCATAGATATACTATGGGAACATACATCAGTAAAGTCAAGTTATATATGTACATATACTATATAGTCAAATTCAAGTGTCAACTGCACAAAGTAAATCAAATTACTAGAACACAAGAGCTCAAGCATATGTAGAAGAGATTTGCTCAATGTATGTCATATTTGCACTTGGTACCAGCAAAACACATGTACACACGCACACACACATGCACGCACAAGCAGAGGCAAATACAAGCAAGAGCTAATACATTCACACACACACACACACACAGAGTATACACAGAGTAAGCAATATTTACACAGCATTTGAAGACATAAATTATATTAAATGCAACTTACACGAAATGCAATTTTAGCTAATTTAACAATTAAATTAAATTAAATTGTAGCATAATCTCAGCATGTTGTGGCCAAATGTTAAATATGAAGAAAAATATATATATAAAAAAAAATGTAAACACACAATTTTGCTATAAATACACAAGGAGAGCGTGAAATCAAAGTAAACTCTCAGCACACAACACTGTAGGAATATTTCTATGTACGTTTAAAGATGAAATTTGCACTTATTTATAAGTTGTGGCAATTATATTTCATAGTGTTACACAAGTATATGCAATAATTGTTGTAATTTTCATAAATTCACAAAGTTTTATTAATGATTTTTGATTGTAAATTAAATAAAATACGCAAAAAAATGCAGAACCGCACGAAATTTCAATGACAGACGGAGAAGTCAATGCGCTCTCTCAATTTTTTTGCCAATTTGTTTCAATTTCATAACGTTTCATGAGAGACTGTGAGCGCAAGAGAGAGAGAGAGCGCGCGTTCATACAGCTGCAGCAGCTGGTGTGCTGGACTGCTGTGTGTGTCTGCTGTAGATTATTTTTGGGGTGAGTGAGTAGCGGGGCAGTCAAACTGTCAAATTGACAGTTAGAAATAATGCGCAGGCGCTGCGCTCTCTCTCTCAGTTCTGTTTCATTTTTATGCATGTTTCATTATTTCATATCATACCAAAAAGTGTTTCATATTCCATTTAATTTTGAGCTAAGTGTCAAGGGTTGTTGAGCAGCAGCAGCAACAACAATAAGAACAGCAAACAACAACAACAAACATAAGGCATCCCACACTAACCGCGCTCCGATACCGACAATTACCTGGAGAATTGGCATTAGCCCATTTTCGTTGCGTTATAAATTGCGATTGTCACTTTGGAGCATTTTGAGAAGTACACTTCTCTCGCACACACACACTCTCTCTCTCTCTCTCTACAGTCTTCATCTATCTTTATCACTCAGTCTCTTAGAGGTCTGTGCCCGTGCCATACTGCACATTTTGCCCTGAAGGTTTGTTCACCATCGTCAATGTTCTGTGATGATGCTCTGTGACTTTCATTTCGTTCGATTACCAATCGAGCTGCTGCTTCCCAACTCTCCTGCCCCTTCTTCTGCTGCTGCTGGTGCCCTTTACACACACTTCTTCTTGCAACCTTCATACTGCTTATGCAATTACATTTAACTTTTGTATATGTGAAGTGTGAGAGAGGCAGAGGGTGCCGGGGTATATATACATATATAGAAGTTTCGTTGCCTGTGACATGGAATTAATTTTCGATTTTATTGTCAGTTTGTCAACTGCTTAGTTGCTGCTGCTGCTTGCTGCTGCTTGCTGTTGAGTTGCGCCTGACTTTGATTTAATTGAAAATGCATGAATATGCAATTTTTAGCTGCTCGTAATGTTCGTTTCGGTTTTTATAGCATTCAATACTCTACATTTTCCACTTTCTCAACAAAAGTTCATTGATTTGGAAATGTTGCAAATTTTTTTTATTACTATTTTTTTTTTTTTGAACATTTTTATAGTTCTAGATCGACTTGGCTAAGATTTAAGTGACTTTTCACTGACATTAATATTCAAATGTTTCGTAATTTATCACATACATACACAAAACAACAACAACAACAAAAAAATAAATAAATAAATAACAATAAAATAAATAATTTTACATAAATATTTATTTATTTTCGACACGTTGTAAGAAAACAACAAAAAAAAAATTTTCATCAACTTACTCTCTTTACTATATTTACAAATATTTATTTATATTTTTGTAACACACGATTGGCATCTAAAAAAAAAAATAAAATAAAAAAATGTGGGATGACTTTATGAAATGTTTCACAAGCACCGCCGTTAAAGGTTGCACTACAACAAAATTATCGGAACTTTTAAATCGTGTACCACAAAATCAACGCCAACAATTTCAACGTTTTACACAATTAAATGAGAAATATAAAGCGTAAGTATTAATATCATCCATCTACTTATATTTTCTGCAATTTTCTTCCATCGTTCCCGTAGTCGTGTACGCAAATATCCTGAAAAACCACCAGCCATTGATTGGAAATATTATCAGGATAATGTTAGAAAAGAATATGTTGATTGGGTTAAGGAATATCAGCGTGAATATGATAAATTGGATAATTTATTTGCCAATCGGGTTTCCATGATTGATTATTCGAAATATTTTGGTGAAGTTGTCGAACAGACTGAAGAAGTGAAACAAGAAATTGAGGAATATAAAGAAGAATCAAATGATCGCATACAAGCATTAGAAGATCAAATTGAATGCATAAAATGTATGAAATGTTATACGGAAATGACTATGGAAGAATATTGTTTTGCACGTCCCGAAGAGGCACCCGATTTTATTAATAAACCAACATTTTGGCCACATACACCCGAAGAACAAACACCAGGACCTAGCCAGGTGATGGGTCATGCAGATGTAGAGCATGGTGGTGAGAAGCCCAAACCAAAAGGCACGCCGCCAACAGCAACTGGAGATAAATCAGATCCAAATAAATCTCCACCCGCTGGTGCAGCACCACCAGCTGGAACAGCACCACCAGCTGGAGCAGCACCATCAGCTGCAGCAGGACCACCAGCAGCAGGACCACCAGCAGCAGCTGCAGCAGGACCACCAGCAGCAGCTGCAGCAGGACCACCAGCAGCAGCTGCAGCAGGACCAGCAGCAGCTGCAGCACCGAAAACTGAGGCTAAGGAAGGTGACAAGAAAGTTGAAAATTTGCAAAAGAAAGATGTAAAGGGTGAAAAGACTGAAATTAAATTGGAAAAGAAAGATGATAAATTGGAAAAGAAGGACGACAAATTGGAAAAGAAAGATGATAAGAAGGATGAGAAGAAAGACGGAAAGTTAGAAGATAAGAAAGTTGAGAAAATTGTAGAAATTGAAGATTCCTCTTGCAAAAATGATACAACAGTCAAATCAGAATCAAAAGATTTGCCTCAAGCCAATAAAGAATCTGATCTTGTGGATTCAGTGACTCAGGCAGCAACTAAGGGTATTGAATATTCCAAAGTAATTGCAACAAAAGCAATCGATCAATGTAAAGAATTCTTTGAAAATCTTAAAAAGAAAAAAGAACCAGAAAAGAAAAAAACTATTGAAATTAAACAAACTGATAAATATTCGAAATTGGAGAAATCACCCGATATATGCAGTAAGACAATAATACAGAGTAAGGATGAAAAGATCAATGCAGAAGTCAAGTCACAACACGCTGACATCAATAAAGATGATTATGAAACTGTGAAAGATGAAGATGAACATAAGATTAAGGAACTATATAAATGTAAGCTGGCAAAGGAAAATAAAGATACGAAGAAAGCTGACAACAAAGGAACAGAAGAATTAGTGCTTATGCCTGAAAAGAAAGTGGAAGAATTTGAATGTAAGCCTGAAGAGAAAGTGGAAGAGCTTGTGTGTGAGCCAGAGAAAAAGGAGGAACAGTTTGTGTGTGAGCCTCAGAAGAAAGAGGAAGAGTTTGTATGTGAGTTTGAGAAGAAAGAGACGGAATTTATATGTGAGCCTGAGAAGAAAGAGACGGAATTTATATGTGAGCCTGAGAAGAAAGAGGAAGATTTTGTATGTAAACCTCAAGAGGAAGAGAAGAAGCCAAGACATCCAACATGTGATCCAAAACCAAAACTTGATGGTGATAAACCCAAAGCATTCACAGAATTTGGACATTTATCCGAAGATAATACGAAATTCACAGGCAAAGATGATGAGAAAGCAGTGTTCGAAACAAAAATGGAGCCGAATGTAGAATTGAAAGTAGAACCGAAAGCAGAATCCAAAGTAGAACCGAAAGTAGAACCGAAAGCAGAACCGAAAGCAGAATCGAAAGTAGAATCGAAAGTGGAATCGAAAGTGGAATCGAAAGTAGAATCGAAAGCAGAATCGAAAGTAGAACCGAAAGCAGAATCCAAAGTAGAATCCAAAGTAGAACCGAAAGTAGAATCGAAAGTAGAAACACTAAGTTCACCTCAGCCCCAAATAGAAACACAAATTTCACTTCAGCCCCAGATAGAAACCCAAAGCTTACCTCAGCCCCAGATAGAAACCCAAAGTCCACCTCAACCCAAGCAAATTGAAATAGAGCCAGCAACAAAATCAAAGGATGCTGAAACTCGGCTTGGCAAACATCAGGAAATTTTGACAGATGATCAGCAAATATTATCCCGAGCACAGAACAAAATGGAGCAGAGCAATGCAGCCTTAAAAGCAGCTGAAGAAAAGTGGAAACAAGATTTGTTAGGTCATGAATCTAAGATGAAACCCGAAGCACAGCAGCTTGAAGATGATGAGCCAGCAAAATCAACTCCAAAGTCTGAGATTGATAAAAATCCATTACTAGATCCAAGTATACCCTCGGAGGCATCAATAATAGCTAAGCAAATGTTTAATTTGGCCATCGGTGCAGCAACAATGTTAGCACAGGCCAAACGTTCCATTGAACAGGCACAAACGGAACTTGTGGGTAATGTTGAAGCTTTAGAAAGTGTCTATAAATTGGCCAATGATCAAGTATCATTGGCCATAAAGAAAGCCAATGAGGCATTGGAATGTGTCAATTGTCTTACAAAAGATAAATTATCACTCGCTCAGACATCAGATCCAAAGATTTGTGAACTAATCGATAAGCATGCAATGTTGGCCAAATTATTAGAACAACGTGCTGTTAATATGCAAGCTGATATTGCGAAATTTCAAGAAAATCTAAATAGACCAAAAAGTTCTTAAAAGTTATTAGTTTTTTTTTTTTTGTTAAATGTTATAATTAAATTTTCTGTTACTTGAAAAAAAAAAATGCGAATTGACTTTTATTTTATTTAGCATTTGATTTGAAATTATTATTTTATTTAATTTATTTATTTTTTTAAATTTTATTTTCTATTTTGATATTTTAAATTTTATTATTATTATTTTTTACTATTTTATTATTTGTTTTATTTTTATGATTATTTTTTATTTACTTTCATTTTATTTTTTATTTATTATTTTTATTATATATATATATATATTTTTTTTAAAATTTTTATTTTGATATTTTTAATTTTATTATAATTTTTTTTTTAATATTTTATTATTTGTTTTATTTTTTATTTTATTTATTTATTTTTTATTTATTATCATTTTCTTTTGTATTATAAATTTTATTTCATTTTTTATAATTTTTTTAATATTTTTTTTATTTAATTGCGTTGTTTAATTTTTTTTTTACTATTTTATTATTTGTTTTAGTATTTTTATGATTATTTATTTTTACTTTATTTTCCTTTTATTTTGTATTATATATTTTTATTTTAATTTTTTATTATATTATTTTTCTTATTATATATTTTTAATTTTTTTTTTAAATTTTATTTGATATTTTTAATCTTATTATTTTTTTTAATATTTAATATGTTTTATTTTTATTTGTTTATTTTTTTTATTGTTTAATTTTTTATAATTTTTTTTTTAATATTTTTTTTATTTAATTGTGTTTTTTAATTTTTTTTTACTATTTCATTATTTGTTTTATTTTATTTTTTAATTATTTATTTATTAATAACTTTATTTTCGTTTTATCTTTTTTTATTTTTTATTATATTTTTTTTTTTAATTTTTTATTTTTATTTTATTTTTTTGTTATTTATTTTTGTATTATTTTTCTTACTATTTTACTATTTTATTATTTGTTTTTTTTTTTTTAATTTTAATTTTTTATTATATATCATTTATATCATTATATCATTTTTTTGCATTTTATTCTATTTTCTATTAATTTAGATAATTTTTTATATTTTATTTCATTTTTCATTATTTTAGATAATTTTTTATATTTATGATTTTTTAATTTATTTTATTTTTTAACTATTTTCTTTGTTACTATTTAATTTTTTTTATTTGAACATTTCATTCAATTTTTAATGCTTGCAAAAAAGTGCAGCATACTTTCAAGCGCAAAGTTAAAAACACTTTTACCTGCATGCTGAAAGTATTTCAGCAGCACTTTGTTTTCACAATTGCAATTGAATCGAAATATAGCACACAACAGTGTGTGTACTGTGAATCTGTATGTGTGTGTGTGTGTATGTATGCAAATTTCAACTGAAAAGCTCAAGCACAGTGCAATAAATTTTAGTGCACAACAAAAAAAAATAAGAAAAAGCTAAACGTAAAATATCGAAACTTTTGCTGAGAGTGGGCAAAAAAAAAAAAAAAAACGTTGCGGTGAATTAGCCGAAAAATTTCACTTTAGTTTTGCTATACACTGTAGGTATGTGTGTGTGCTGGTGTGTGTTGGTGTGTGTGTGTTTGCAGTGGGTGTGGCAGCTGGCCTAGTAGATTGCATAATTATGCAAATGTGTTGTTTTTCGGCATTGTGAAAGTGTTGCCTACTTGTTGGTGTTTTGCCATTGCTGCGTCCCATATACTGTATGCCCCATGCCACATGCCACATGCCCTAGCAGCCATAGACGTTGCACACAATTTTCACAATCAAAACGCATTTGCATAATTATACAAAGCACACTTCCTACAAACTGCTATAAGTATGTGTCTGTCTGTCTGTCTGTCTGACTGTCTATGTGTGTGTGTGTGTGTGTTTTGTATTTAATACAAGTTTGATAGTTTTGTTATAAGCTTTAAGCTGTAGCAAAATGAAACCCTTGCAAAGCAGCGTAGGGGTGAGGATGCGACGTCAGGTCAGTGAGAACAATGGAATCGCTTTCAACAATGTAAATATGTTGGAGGCGAAAATCCGGCTTTGTTTTATTTGTTTGGCAATTTTTATTATAGTTTGTTGTTTTGTTCTTTGTTCATCTTCTGTTTGTTGTTATTGTTATCAAAGTTTTGTTGGCTTTTAACAAGCCATATAAATTCAATTTTGAAAAGTTCTTGACACTACGATGCCAAGGGAGACAAAAGCAACCGTAACAGCAGCGGCAGCGGCAGCAAACATTTCCATTTTCTCATTTTCAAAAAACATTTTGCACTTTCCATTTGTGTTTAATCGATTTCAAAAGGTGACAAAAGCAACGCAAAATACACGTCAAAGAGACAGGTAGAGCGAGAGAGAGAGAGAAAGAGAGAGAGAGATATACAAAAGCTAGGCCATAGTTAATTTTACCTTTTGGGACAATTTGAAGTTGCGTTACATTTGCATATTTACAACATGAAATTCAAAGGACGTTCGCTGCTTGCCGCTTGCTACTGTCACTGAGAATATTTTGCTGTGATTGAGAAAAAAAAGGATTATTCATGAGCCTAACAAAGTGCTTTGCACATTGAGAATTCTCAATTCTCTTTACAGCATTTTGTATTTTTTTTTTTATTTTTTTTTTGTCTTTTTTGTTAAAGCTTCAAAATCGTTATCGCTTTGTCAAGCCAATATTCAATGAGCTTGGCTATTTTGGCAGCCAAAACTTGCTTAGCTTCTTTCTCCCTCTCTCACTCTCTCTCTATCTCAATGCATGCCAAAAAATGTTTTGTACTGTGATTTTGGCTTATAGTTTTATGTTTTATGCGCATCCTTGTTGACAATTGCCCGCTGTTTCTTGTTGCGCGTCGCTGCCGTTTTGCCTCTGACATCTCTACGTTTCTTGCTGCCTCTGTTCTATCTATTCTCTGTGCTGCGTTCTGTTCCCTCTGCTGTCGCTGTTCTCTCTGTTCCTTCAGCTACCTTCTGTTCCCTCAGTTGCCTTCTGTTCCCTCAGTTGCCTTCTGTTCCGTCAGTTGCCGCTGTTCTCTCTGTTCCCTCAGTTGCCTTCTGTTCCCTCAGCTGCCTTCTGTTCCCTCAGTTGCCTTCGCTGT
Source organism: Zaprionus obscuricornis (assembly GCA_037044475.1). Classification (NCBI taxonomy): domain Eukaryota; kingdom Metazoa; phylum Arthropoda; class Insecta; order Diptera; family Drosophilidae; genus Zaprionus; species Zaprionus obscuricornis. Next base: position 60,364 of record JBAMBR010004924.1, on the reverse strand, counting down.
TCCCTCAGTTGCCTTCTGTTTCCTCAGCAGCCTCTTCTCTTCTTTCTTTCCTCTCCATCGCCTCGTCACATTGTCGGAAATATAAAATATGGCCATTATGTTTATTGTTTTCTATGCTTTTGCCAGACAGTGGCAACTTGCATGTTGCATGCTGCAACTAGACACTCAACAGCGAACAGCCAACAAGTCGACAACAAGTCGACAGTCTACTATCGCTTGTCGCTTCTCACTTGTCCCCTGTCGCTGGCAATTTTCAATTGAAATAGATTTTTTTTTTCTTCTCTTGGCAAATGTTTTGCGATTTGTTGTGGCATTTTTTTCTACTTTTTTTTTTCTATTGGCAATTTGCCAGACATAATTAAAAGAGTTTTCATATTTTATTTTTTGACTTTAGCTAAAGAAAATAGTCACAAGTTCAAGCGACAAACTAAATTTTTAAGTGCTATTTATACCCGGTAAAAAACCCGAGACAATTTGCTAGTTCAGGGTATATCAGCATGTTGCAGTCTTCAAAGCTGCTACAATACTTTAGGAACTTTGAATAACTCTACGTATAAATGAAGATTGGGCGAAAATTTGAAATCAAGCTGGGAACCGACTAAAATCTAGAGAATAATCGAAGCATTTGGTAAACTGGAAAAAATTTTTGAATTTTTTTGGATCAATTTTTATTAAAAAAACTGCATGAAAAACTAATTTTAGGGACTGAGAAAATTTTCTTAAAAATTTAAATTTCTCCAAAACAATTTTTTTTTGCTAAATTTTTAATTTTTTTAATTATCGATAATTGCCAGATATTTTTTTTCATTTAAAATGATTTTAATTTTGAAAAATTTCTGATTACATCTGCAGAGTTTTATTTAACGGAATTTCTGTAGTTTATCTACAGTGTCTCCTAAAAAATGTTTCTAAAAAATTAAAAAAATTATACGAAAATTTTAGTTTGTATTTTCAGAAAATCAAAATCTAAAAAATGTATAATCGATACTTTAGATTATTTTAAATTTTTTAAAAATTCTGCGCACATCCAGAGTATTTTTCTTAAAGGTTCTTGTGTAGTTTTTGCACAAAATCTATTAAAAAAAATTATATCCGAAATTTTTTTTTTGTAATTTTATAAAATCAAAAGCCAAATATTTGATAATCGAAAATCACTAGATATTTTTTTTTCTTTTTGATTTTAGATGATTTTATTTTTAAAAAAAATCGGAGAGTTTTTTGCAAAGGAAATTCTATAATTTACCCACAACAACTGCCAAAAAATTTACAAGAAAATTTTCTTTTCTAATTTAAATAAAATTTTCCTTCTATTTATGGGAAATTTTTTAAGAAATTTTGTTTTTTTTTGGTTCTGCAAAATGTATAAAATATTTTTTAAATATTTTAAAAATCGACACTGCTACCGGGTATTAAACAGTCATTGTTATTATTTTTGCTGACTTTTGCTAAAGTTTATTTTGCAACGTTTTTATTTTATTTTTTTAATTTAATAAAATCAAAAGCCAAATATTTAATAATCGAAAATCACTAGACAATTTTTTTTTTTTTTGATTTTAGATGATATTAATTTTAATAATATCTTGGTCACATCCAGAGAGTTCAAAGGATCAGGAGCTGCTAAAAAAAAATTATATTGGAAAATTTAATTTTGTAATTTTAGAAAATCAAAATTAAATAAAATTTTTTTTTTTCTATTTATGGGAAATTTTTTAAGAAAGTTGTTTTTTGGTCCTGCAAAATGTATAAAATATTTTATTAAATATTTTAGAAATTGATACAGCTGCCGGGTATACAACAGTCATTGTTATTTTATTTGCTGACTTTTGCTAAATTTTTATTTCGCAACGTTTTTATTTATTAATTTATTTTTTTTTTCTTTTTTTTTGGCTTTTATTTGCTGGCTTAAATTCTTGCTTTTAGTGTAATGTTTGCTGGCGCTTTTAAGAATCTTGTACGATTAGTATTTGTTTTTATCGTTGCGATTAGCACTTAAGTATTTTTTACTGCCACAACAATTTTTTTTTTTTGTGGCAAAAGTTTGCTAGTTGCGTGTCTTAGTATGCGCGACTATTATTTCTGTTGTTTTTATTTTTTGCGGCCTAGCTGATTAACGCTTTTTATGTCTAGGTGCGCAAAAATAATTTTTGGTAAGGTAACATTTTTTTTAATAGGCGCGTAGAACAATGTTGCCTAAGTTATGCAGCAATGGCTGCCTAATTAGCAGCATTTAACTAAGCCTAAGTAGCGCTGTGTGTGAGCTGTGTGTGTTTGCTGTGTGTGTGTGTTTGCTGTGTGTCTGTGTGTGTGTGTTATGTGTACTTTGTGTGCTTTTAATGCGACGTGATCGTGGTTATTAAAACAACAAAAGCGCAATTTTAGCCTGGCATACGAGGCGAAACTGAGGGCCTTCTCATTCATTGTTATGTTGCCACTGCCTGCCACTGTCATAGTTGCCTTCTTAATGCTTGTTAGCTGCCAGCAAAATGTAAATTTTTCTGGCTGACTGGCAGGAGGCGACACAACTGCTGGCAGAGCAGTAGCAATGCTTACACATTGTCCACGCAGCTGGATGCCAAAAACCATTTCACCAGCTCGTCCGTTTTCAGCCAGAGCTTGAGCTTGATTAGTACAGGCTGCCGTTGCTGCTGCCGTTGCTCTTGCTGCTGTTGCTGTTGTCCTTGCTAAATTTTGTCCCTTACTCAGCAAGCCAGTAACAAGCTTTAGCTAAAGGTAGTGGCAAGTTTTTTCTGCTTGTTGTTGTTAGGTAAAGGCTGCATGCCACAAGACCGCAATACACACACAGAGAGAGAGAGAGAGACACTTAACGATGTAGTTAGCGTTAGTTAACGTATGTACGTGATATCGTTAAACTCTTCGTATAACGTTACCAATGCCCCCACAGCATAATAAGTGTCTTATTAGTTATGCCAGCAGCAGCAGCAGTGGCAGTGGCAGCAGCAGTGGCAGTGGCAGCAGCAGCAGCAGTGGCAGTGGCAGTGGCAGCAGTGACAGCAACAGCAACACGAATTCAGTTGCTATGATTATTTCACTTGCACCTACAGCAAAATCAGAAGCATGAGCATGAGCATGAGCATGAGCATGAACATGAGCTTTGCAGCGCTGGCAGCAGCATTCAAATTGTGCGGCACAACGCATCACGTGCCACATTGGTTACATAGCGCACTGATGATGATGATGATGCTACAGCTACCACGGCTACCACGGCTACCACGGCTATCACGACTGCCGCCCGCTACAACAATTGTCCAGCGCATCAAATTATTTGCATAGCATTAATACCCTGTAAAATAATTTTTCTCTGCCAGTAGGCATAGCAGCAGCAGCCATGACAGCTGCTTGAAAATCATAAAAAAAAAAATTCATAAAAAAAAAAAAAAATTCTTAGCCAAAAAAAAAAAATTTTCGAAAAATTTTCAAATACCTTAACACTCTGCTCTGCAAGGTATCTGACAGTCGCGTATATGAAAATTTTTTTTTTTGTTCTCCTCATTTGCCGTTTTCTCTTTTTTATTAACACAAACGAATTGATCAAATGAAATTCGATGCGATAAAAAATTTTTTGAAATGTGAAAGTTGTAAGAAGAAGAAGCAGAAGAAGGAGCAAGAGCTGCAACAGATGCAGCAACAGCAACAGCAGCAGAAACAACAGCAGCTGCAGCAGTTGCAACAACAGCAGCAGCAACAGCAAAAGCAGCAGCTACAACAAACATCAGCGGCAGCAACAGCAGCAGCTGCAACAGTCGCTGAAAAAGAAGCAGCAGCAAGAAAAGCAGCAACAGCAGCTGAAAAAGAAGCAGCAGCAAAGGTAACAACAGCAACAACAGCAGCTGAAAAAGAAGCAGCAGCAGCAACAGCAAAAGCAACAACAGCAGCAACAGCAGCTGAAAAAGAAGCAACAGCAAAGGTAACAACAGCAGCAACAGCAGCTGAAAAAGAAGCAGCAGCAAAAAAAGCGGCGGCAGAAAAAGAAGCAGCTGCAAAAGCAACAGCAGCTGAAAAAGAAGCAACAGCAAAAGTAACAACAGCAGCAGCAACAGCAGCAGAAAAAGAAGCGGCAGCAAAAAAAGCGGCAGCTGAAAAAGAAGCAGCAGCTAAAGCAGCAGCAGCATCAGCAGGAAAATCGGGCGGCAGCAACAACAACCACAACAACAACAGCAGCAGTGGCAGCGGCAGGCAGCACTAACAATAATAACAGCAGCAGCAGCAGCAGCAGCAGCTTAAAGTTGGCGATGGCAAAAGCAACAGCAACAGCAGCAACAGCAGCAGCAGCGTCAGCAGCAGCAGCAGCAGCAGCATCAATGACTTTTAATTAAATCGCTGATCAAATATTGTGGTACAACAATATGAAATTGTTGTTGTCGCCGTTGTAGCTGTTGGTAGCTATTGTTGCTGTTGTTGCTGCTGTTCATGGTTGTTGTTATTGTTGCTTAACCCAAGAAGTCCAAAATCAACAAACTTGAAAAAAATCTATTTGCACAGTTAAGAGCTATGAAAAAAACAGAGAAGAAAACGAAGATGAAATTAACGCAAAGTTGCATGAGGCAAAGTTATAAGCAGTTGCAGCAAGAGTAAGAGAAGGCAGCGCCGGGGAGTAAAACTGAAAATTAAATTGCAAACAGCCCTTGGGCAGTATAGCTGACAGAGAGAGAGAGAGAGAGAGAGTGTAAGATATGTAGTTCGAGCTGCCGAGATTTTTCTAGTGCGTCCCCAAGTTTATTTTTTTTTTGTATTTTCCAGGTAATCGCTGAGCGTATAGTATTTACTTTTAGCTTTCGCTTTGTTTATTTTTTTAATTTCCTTCCAATTAAGCAACAAACAAGCTACGCACAAATCCATCGCCCTACCATCACTCCCCCCCCCCCCAACACTTGCCACTGCTGCTGCTGACGTTGGCAATAAAAACGTAGCAAATGAAACGTAATGAAAAATCTATGCACAGTTAACGTAAAAAACGTAAAACGCAAAACGCAATCGTAATGAAAACACGTTGCCACAATTCATTTTACAACAAAAAAAAAAAGAAGAAATCCTACAGCACAACGGGCATAGGAAACGGAATCTTTTGGATGTAGAAATCCCTTGGAGTCCCTTGGAGTAGACATAACATAGAAGGCATAGTCGTAGGATACGCAGCAGTTGACGAAGCGGACAGCAGTATTTGGCATGCCAGTAAGATACAAGACAGCAGGCAGCAGGCAGTGTAACAGCAGCAGCAGCAGGCAGCAGGCAGCAGGCAGAGCAACAGCAGCAGGCAGAGCAATAGCAGCAGGCAGAGCAACAGCAGCAGCAGCAGGCAGCAGGCAGAGCAACAGCAGCAGCAGCAGGCAGCAGGCAGAGCAACAGCAGCAGCAGGCAGCAATAGCTACAAGCAGCCTAGAGGACACACACAAAGCATTTTGTGGTTAATTTCCATTCGCACGACTTGCCAAAGAGCTCTACCACTCCTCCAAAAAAAAAATATCCTCTTCCTTCTTCTCTCCCCCCCCCCCCCCATCTCCTCACACACTCTTAGGTTTTGCCTTTAGGCTCATTACTTATGCACAAGTTGTACGCATAAATAAAACATGTCAAACGAGTGCGAGCCAAAGTGACTTGCGGCTGTCGTTTGGGTCTCCAATTCAACATACTTGCGCTCCTGCGCCCAGCCTAGAGTTGTAGGATACCATAACCAAGAGCCTAGGGCCAAGCGCACGCGAGTTCCTTTTATTTTTTTTTTGCCTTTGCGTAGGCAACACGCACACAACGCTGACAAAAAGAAACCTTTAAGTGTGGGACAAACAATTAGTTAGCCAACTATAGCAAATAGGCAAACGAGTTTTTCTTCTTTTTTTGCATTCAAATGTTGTCGAGGATAAAATGTGGATAAACCTAAAGTCCTACAACTAGTAGTTGCTGCCACTAAGCTGTTCTACTTCGATAAACATTTTAAATAAAGTAGTTTCTCTATATTTTTTTTTTATTGAGACAAGCAAGCTCTAGCTTCAATTCACAGCAAGTAAAAGGCAAAAACACGACTGCCATATACCCGGTAGACATATGCAATAATCTTTTTTTTTTAATAGTAATAGTAATAGTAATAATAGTAATAGTTCAGATCATAGAGTAGTTACAGCTGGTAAAAAAAAAAATAAAATATAAAAATGAAATAAATAAAAATTACGTGTATGTACAACTGTAAGATACCCGGTAATTTCATTTTAACAATTTTTTTATTATTTTAGCTTAAAATGAAATTGAATGAAATTTTGTTAAGCTTTCGGTAATAAAATTAATAAATATAATGACTATGCTCGACTGTAAGATACCCCGTAATTTCATTTAAACAATTTTTTTTTATTTAGCTTAAAATGAAATTGAATGAAATTTTGTTAAGCTTTATGTAATAAAAATAATAAATATTACAAATATGCTCGACTATAAGATACCCGGTAATTTCATTTTAACATTTTTTTTTTATTTTAGCTTCAAATGTAATTAAATGAAATTTTGATAAGCTTTATGTAATAAAATTAATAAATATAACGACTATGCTCGACTGTAAGATACCCGGTAATTTTATTATTTTATGCAATTTTAGCTTAAAATCAATTGAATGAAGCTTATGAAGCTTTAAGTAATAAAATAAATAAATATTGCGACTATGCTCGACTGTAAGATACCCGGTAGTTTTAATTTTAAAACAGTTCAAGCTTAAAAACAATTTAATGAAGCCGTGACAAGGTTTGTCTGACATTCAATGCAGCAAATGTGTTAAATCAAAGGCTATGACTGACTAAAAAATACCCGGTATAATTATTAAAATAGTTTACTAGGAAGTTCAGACTTTTTAAATCTTAGAAAAGCTTAGAATGACAATAGGTGTAAAGTCAACATGCTCTAAAAAATGTAGTACCGACTGCAATATACCCGGTAATCGAATTTTAGTTGTTTTTCCAAATTCTTCTTTCATTAATTTTCCCCCGTAGTAGCCGATATTCATCCAAAGTAAACAAAACTCTACTGCAATATACCCGGTAAATTGTTGGGTATTATTTCGTTTTTTTTGGGAGATATAAATAAAATATAATATTTATCTGTCAATGCGCTTTTTAATTTGTACATAAGTTGTGTTTATTTAAAATGCTGAATGGGCACAAACAAATTACAATTACTCGACACATTGGGACTACACACAATTTTGGATTAATTGAAAAAAAATGACATAATTCTTTGTAATACTAATATTTGTCAGACAAACGATTTTTCCCATGATTTGCGATAATTTGGTATTTATACTTCTGAATTACCACACTCACTTTCTTCTCTTTTTTTCTTCTTCTCTGTAATCGTTCAATTTTCCATCTACTACATTAATATTCAAGATTTAACAAATTTTTACGTATACGACGATCTTCCACACGACAAATTCGCAAAATTTGTTTTAAAAAAAAAAAGGGAAAAAGATTTATCGCTTCTCATACACAAACAAAAGAAAAAAAAAAATTTGCCTGCCTGCCATTGGAAATCCCCCAAATTATTTGCAGGCCATCTGTAACAGGAATTGTATAATAGTGCGCGTTGGTCGTCCACTAGTGCGATCCTTAAGCAAATATGGCGGTACACCATGTTCACAAATCATGCCAGTACCACGATTATCCAAATGTATCCAATCAACACATGGCACTAACCGATGAAGTAGTGCAGCTGCAAGGCAGGAGGAAGCTGGACCTTTTCCTTGATTGCATAGATCATATGTCATATTTGGTTCAATAAGATCCTTAAAATATTTCCATAATGGGAATCTCCACATACGATCACCGGTAATAGAACCAGCCTTCTTAAACTGTTTCCATAGACTGCTATTATTTGTCCAGAGGCCAGTTGAGGAGGCGCCTAAGCCATGGACTACTCCATTGGCAAATGTACCAACATCCACAAGGAATTTTGGTTTCATTGCATTTTGTGCATAAATTAATGGATCTGCTAACATAACGGTGCCAGCTTGTGCTGTATTTCTAATACCCAATGTTGAACCATTTAATAATGATATAATATCACCTGGTTTAACAGCCATACCCGATGGCATATTTTCACATAATGGTAATAGGGCCGATACATTGATTGGTAGTGATAGTGCAGCGGCAGCACGTATTGTTGCCACAATTGTGGCAGCACCACTAACCGATGCACGATTTTTATCCATACCCTTTTTATGCTTTAAACATAATCCACCACTATTAAATGTTAATCCTTTGCCCATCATTAAAATTGGTTTCTCTTCGGGCGAACCGCCTACGTAAGTTATTTCCAAGATAATTGGTGGTTCACATGAACCCTTTGCAATTGTCATAAATGAATTTAAACCTTGCGCCTCAACCCAATCCATAGAACGTACTTCCACAGAGACACCACATGGACATAATGCATCAATTGTTGCCTGTGCAAATATTGATGGTGTCATTTGATTTGCTGGCGTATCTGATAAACGTCTGGCTAAATTTTGTGATTCTGCTTTAAAGAGACCACGTGTCCATGCATCTAAATCGGTTGAACCGTATAATTCTAATTTTGGTATATGCATTCTATGATGTTTTGATCGATTTGCATTATAACGCCATACACTCATTGCTGCACCTTCGGCCGCCTGCTCGGGATAATTCATACCATCAACGAATACGGTTTGAGCACCCTGTACTTGAAGAACACGTGCACCAACAGCAGCTGCAACACGAACATTTTCCATACCAACATCAAGAACTTCTTCTGGATCATAGCCAGCACCTTCTTGGCCTAAACCAACAACGGCAATACTTGAAAATTCTTTGTCCAAATTATTAAATATTCTGCCTTTGCCCAATTCACCAGTAATACCAGTTTCTGTTATTAATTCTGAAATTTTACCACCAACACGATCATCAAATTTTTCACCTTCTGCCGATAGGCTTGAATTCTTGTCACCTTCCTTTTGATAGACGCCAACGATAATACCATTCATATCGGATTTATAACGACGATTCATATGCAATATGCTGCTGCTGCTATTTTTACTTGATCTGAAGGATATGGCACGATTATAACGTAATAATCCCCACATTGATTTACTACAACAAATTGTCTGTGATCGTGCCATTTTATACTTCTTTTATTATTCCTCTTAATATTATTTTCTGATAATTGTCTGATAATTTTTCTTCGTTTTGTTCGTTTCTGTTGAAAATTCTTTTTTTTTTTTTTTTCTTTTTCTATTTTTTTTTTCTGTCTTGTTTTAGGATTTAGATGATTTTAACACGGAGTCGAATTGTTAAAAAAAAAAAAAAAATAATACTATGTATTTAGTATTTTTGTTTTATTCTTTTTTTTTCTGATATTGTACTACAATGCACCGTAATTTAATAAACTTATCGAAACAGGATGAAAAACATTTAACGTACACTACAAACTTTGTGTATAAAAAAACAATTACTGTGCTGTGTTGAGCTTAACCAAGATACTGAACTCAAGCATACAAAACATTTTTCACCATACATGGGGAAAACACATTGAAGTTTTTTATACGGCTTACTTTGATTGCCAGAAAAATACATTTTTTGTTAGTTTTTTTTTTTGTGATAAAAATTCTGTTAAAGAAAATTGTAAATTTTGAAAAAAAAAATAATAATTAGTGCAAAAAAATAATAAATTAATAATTTTGTTATATCATTTTTATAATTATAATAAAAATAATTAATATAATAATAAAAAAATCATTTTAATTCGAATGAATGAGCTTCTGTTCTTTTAATTTTTATTAAAATATTAATGTAAATAAATATAAATAATTATAAATATAAAAAAAAATATAATGAAAAAAATATATAAAAAAATAATGAAAAATAAATAAATAAAAAAATAAATAAAATAATAAAAAAAATAAAATAAAAAAATAAATAAATAAATAAAAAAAATAATAAAAAATAAAAATAATAATAATAAAAAACAAAAATATAATGAAAAAAAAATTTACCAAAAAAATAATGAAAAATAAATAAATAAAAAAAATAATAATGAAATATAAAAACAAAAATAATAATGAAAAAATTGAAATACATAAATATAATTATAAAAAAAAAATAATATAAAATAATAATAAAAAAATGTTTATATAATAAAAAAAAATACAAATAATAATAATTAAAACGAAAATTATAATGATATAATTAATGAAAATTATCATAATAAAAATAATGATGAAAATTAAAAAAAAATTTTAATAAAAAATTAAAATAAAATATATAATTATAAAAAATTAAATTAAAACTAAAATAATATAAAATAATAAAGAAAAAAAATTTATTTTTATTAAAAAACAAAAATTATGGTAAAAAAATTGAATTAATAATGCAATTAATTAAAAAATAATAAAAATATTAATAATAAAAACGAAAATTATTATGATAGAATTAATTAAAATTATTCTAATAAAAATAATGACGAAAATAATAATTATTACAAAATTAAAAAAAAAAATAGAAATAATAATCATTGAAATAATGCAAATAATGACAAAAAAAAAAACAAAAATAATAATTAATAAATAATTAAAAATCATTTTTGACATACTGTAAGTAGTAAAAAGTAAATAAATGAAAAATAGATATAACGCAGAAAATGATAATAATTATTAAAAAAAAAATCTTTGACTATAAAAAAAATTAAAAACAATTTATTTTATGATTATATTTATATAGAAATAATAAATTATTAAAAAAAAAATATTTGACTATAAAAAAAAATAAAAACAATTTATTTTATGATTATATTTATATAGAAATAATAAAACTTTTTTTTATATATAAAATAATTATAAATAAAATTGTTAATAAAAGAATCTGCAAGCATCTGCACTTAATATTGCTACTTGAAATCATGCAAAGAGTTTAACTATTGATTAACAGCATTGACTACAAGTCAAGTATAAATACTGTCAGGCACAGCTACAACTGCAAATGAGCTTCTTTACTTGAATAATAATAATGACAATATGAAATGAAAGATTTTTTTGTTGTTGTTACGATTGACAAGCCTGACAACTTGCTGACAGTGGAAAGCATTTTTTTTTACCATACTTGTACTTTGTAAATACGCGGCGTATGAGCAATTTGATGTCATGCGAATGATTAAATTTGCAATTATACAAAAAAAAAAAAAAAACAAGTCTGCCAATATATATATATATATATATATATATATATTTGTATATGTATAATGAGCACAATTGCAGCGTGAAAAGAAAAAGTGAAGCTGAGCAAAAAAAAGGAAAAAAAAAACGCTGCAAATTGCACTGCAAGCCGCAGACGAAACACGTAAAAGCAATAAAGCAATAAATTGCCCAATTTGAAGCACTATTGTAGCCAATAATTTGCAGAGCCACTTGGCATGCCTTGGCTTGGCCAGACCAGATGCCCAACACACAAAAAATAAATATATATATATTATATATATAGACATTCCAGTCTCGCTGCCCCTATATATATATAAAAATATGCACATTTGTCAATGTCGCGTGATTGATGTGGTCGAACGCATTTCCGCCAAGCAGCCGCCGTGTGTTGGCCAAAAAAAAATAAAATAAAAAACAGTTGAGCAGCAGCAGCAGCATGTAATGCATATATATATGCTTGTGGTATCTGTGTGTGTGTGTGTGTTTGTGCCTCAAAGGATGCTGGCGGCTGCGTTGGCGACATTACGCGATTTTACGCATGATTTAAAATTAATGACAGCAATGAGCAAGAGCGCTCGCACTCTCTCTCTCACTCTCTCTCTCTCTCTGCATGTTTTTTTTTTATTGTTGGCAGGAGTTGTAGCTGCAACATACACACATACGCACCTTTATGTCTGGCTACAGTAGTCAGTCGCTAGGCAGGATGTTTAATTTCCTAAATGCATAAATCTTACTAATACGCAACAACAACAATAACAAGTGAAATCTAAGCGCAGCTTATGCGATTGTCGCTTTCGCTTTTCGCTTTTCACTTTTTTTTATATTTTTTTTTGGTGTGTGTTGCGTCTAGCAACAACATCCGAAAATCATAAACAAACTTCAAAAGGACATTTACAAAAACGGACACTCGACAAAACTGTTCGAAGTGCGAGTGTCGAAAATGAACAACAACAACAGCAGCAGCAGCAGCAAGAAAATACTGCTTATAAAGCAGAGATATGAGCAGCTGTGAGTGTGAGAGAGAGAGAGTGTGAGAGTGGGAGAGATACACAGCTAGGTAACCGCAACAATTCAGCTTCATTTGCTGCTGCTGTTGCTGTTGCTGCTGCTATTACTGCCACACCTATGTATGTGTGTATGCTGCCCATCTGATACTATAGCACATTACGTATACGCAATGCTGCACAGCGATAACTTGTACCTCAGCCACGCATTGCGTTTACATTTCTATTTCCGTTTTCCACTGTAAATGCTGCCGCATAACAAAGCCCACTTTAAACTTACGATGATTCGATGGAGCGAAGCCAGCGGCCAATGCGGGTGGCACACAGACTGTACTTTATATATATGTGTTTGTGTGTGTTTCACTCACCTTTTTTTGCTTGCTTGCTTGCTGCGTATCCCTTGTAGTACGTTTTGTTCCCTTGTTTCGTTCGTTCCGTTTGTTACGCCGGTTTTTGTTTGCCGGTTTATGCTTTAACCTACGGAAAATTGCCAATTGTTGTTGGCATGCAAATTTATGGCTTATTTGTTTTGCCTTTTGTATTTGTGGCTAACATACACATGTCTTTCTACACATACATATACATATATATATATATACATTGAATGTTTATATATATATATATATTTGTGTGAGTTTTGCGTTTTTTTTTTTTGTGTTTTGGTTTGGGGAAGCCGCTTACTGCACGTCAACCCTTTTCAGTGGCTTAATACGCAGCTACAGTAGCGTTTTAGCCAACATCAAATTCTCGTTAGAGCCATATTGAAATTTTAATATAAACGTAAAAACTTTTTTATATATTTTAATAACATTTTATATTTAATATTTTTTCAAATTATAAAAATTTTTGCAATTTTGAATAAAAATATTTTTTATGCATAGTTTTTTATTATTTTTAATAATAACAAATCGTTTATATTATTTGAAAATTAATTAAAATTTATTAAAGAATTTTTGCATAATTTTATATAATATTTCTGTACAATTAAACATTTTTCTGTAATTTATTTACTATAATTTCTATAATTTAACTAACTAGAAAATTTGTTTATATAATTTTTTTTTTAATTTTCTAAAGTTTTTTTTAATTGTTTATAATTTTTGATACTTTTTTCATATTTTAATAATTTCTATAATTTCTTTTATAATTTTTTTTCAACTTTTTATGAGTTTATTTATAAAAAAAAATTGCAAAAATTTGCAAAAAAAAAATTTAAGTTATTTTCCAAATTTATCTTACATTTTATTTTCAATTTTTTAAAGTTTTTTCTGTCTATAATTTTGTTTCAATATTTACTATAATTTTTTTGTATTTACTAAAATTATTTTCTAAATTTAAAAATTTCTAAAATTTCCTGCAATATTTTTAAGTATTCTTAAAAATAAAATAAAAATAATAAAAATAATATTTTTTCAAATTTTTTTAAATTTTAAAATTTTTTTTTAATTTTTTTCAAATTTTTTAAATATTTTCAAATTATTTAAATTTTTTCAATTTTTTTTAAATTTTTTCAAATTTTTTCAAATTTTTTCAAATTTTTTAATTTTTCAAATTTTTTTCAATTTTTAATTTTTTTTTTAATTTCTAAAATTTTTCTAAATTTATCCAAATTTTTTAAGTTTTTCCAAATTTTTTAATTTTTTTTAAATTTTTTTAAATTTTTTAAATTTTTTAAATTTTTTAAATTATTTTAACTTTCTTAATTTTTTTCAAATTTTTTAAATTTTTTCAAATTTTTTCTCAAATTTTTTAAATTTTTTCAAACTTTTTAATTTTTTTTTAAATTTTTTCAAATTTTTTAAATTTTTTCAAATTTTTTCAAATTTTTTCAAATTTTTAAAATTTTTTTAAATTTTTTTTTCAAATTTTTTAATATTTTTTTAAATTTTTTCACATTTTTTTAATTTCTCATTTTTTTTTTAAATTTTATAAAATTTTTAAAAATTTTGCTAATTTTGTGTTTTATATCTTTTTTTTTAATTATTTCTATAATTTTATTATTTTTTTCCTCATTATTTTTATATTTTAATTTTTAATTTTTTTTTAATTTTTTAAAAAAATTTTCGCAAAGTTTCTATAATATTTATTTTTAATATTTTCTGAAATCTTTGACAATTTTCTATATTTTATTTTTATCATTTTCCCTTGCATTTTTCCTTGAAATAATCTGCCTGTCCTTCGTCACACTGAACCGCTCCTGTTAATTTCTATGGCAAATTTTGTGCACAGTATTTTGCCTGCTTTTTGACCCGAATGCCGGAAGTCAGACGTTGCTTGGTCCCAAAAAAACGAAAAAAAAAACAGAAAGCTTTGACCTATCAGTAGATTTCATTAACAGAAATTTAGATAAGCATTAGTGTTGATGCTATCCTTAGGCCTAACTTTAGCTTCGTCTGCCACCACGTTCTGCCACTGCCACATGCATTGCCAACCAGCAGAAAAACTTAGATGAGTAAAGTTTTTGTGACTTTAATGTGTTGTGTTTTGTATTTTGCAAGCAAAATATGTTCATGCAACAGAAGTAACATAAATATGTTGCAAGATTTGTGCAGCAACAACAAGAGTTAAAAAAAAAAAACAAAAAGCAGAACAAGAAAATCTCTTGTGGCTCGTAAATTTGCTAGCTGCATAAATCACGCAATTGAATTCTAATTTTTAACTTGCAATTGATACAGAGAGAAAGAGACAGAGAGAGTGAGAGAGAGAGAGAGAGAGAATTCTAGTCTGGCTGAGTGGAAATCAATCATGATTTTTAATGCACAAATGGGAGCAATTACAGTCACTCAGTGCCAGACAAAAGACAAAAGAATTTTTACACTTGATTTATTGTTGTTGTTTAGCCTTTAGCCAGTTTACTTGTTTCTCTTTATGTTTATTACGTGCGTGCTACTCTCTCTCATTCTCTCTCTCTATTTATCTCTCTCTGTATATTTGTTTGCTTCTAGTTTAAATGCAATTCAAGTCTTTTGTTCTTTGAGCCAAAAATGTTACTTGAAATTCAATTGAATTTTTTTTAGTTAAGTTTTTAAGCTAAGCTACAAGTTGAAAGAAGGACAGAAAGGAAGAGAGATAGGTATTGAGAGAGAGAAAATTAATGAGAAAGAAATAGAGGAAATAATAAAAATTAGATAGACAGACAATGGAAGAGAAAATAAGAGAGAAAGAGGCAAATATAGAGAGACAGACAAATTAACAGATAAAGAAACTTAGACAGAGATATAAATTCAAAGAATGATAGAAGCAGATAGACAGATAGATAACAGAGAGAGAGAGAGAGAGAGAGAGAGAGAAATAGATAGACAGAGAGAGATAGATAGTGGAAGAGAGATAGGCAGATATATAGAGAGAGAGATAGATAGATAGTCAGAGAGAGAGAGAGAGACAAATAGAGATAGGTAGATAGAGAGAGAGAGAGAGACAGATAGATAGTCCGAGAGATAGGGAGATAGATAGAGAGAGATAAGTATATATAGAGGGAGATAGATAGATAAATAATCAGAGAGAAGAGAGAGAGAGAGAGAGATAGATAAACAGAGAGAGAGATAGAGAGAGAGAGATAGAAAGATAGACAGAGAGAGGTAGGTAGATAGAAAGAGATAGAAAGATAGACAGAGAGAGGTAGGTAGATAGAAAGAGAGAGATAGGTATATAGTAAGAGATAGTCAGACGTATAGATAGTCAGAGAGAGAGAGAGAGAGAAAGAGAGAGTGGAAAATAGATACATAAAAATATAAAAAAAAAATACAGAGAATTAATATAAGAAACAGATACTAAAAACAAGAGAAAACGAGAAAGAAGAAAAGAAGAGAAAAAAAGAGAGAAAAAAAATATAAAAAACAACAAGAGAGATATACAGATAGAGAGAGAGAGAGAGACAGATAGATAGATAAACAGATAAAAAAAAAGAATAAAGAAATACAGAAAATAAATATAAGAAATAGTCCGACAAACAAAAGAAAAAGTAAAAAAAAAACAACAAAACAAAATGAAGAGAAAATGAGAAATAGAAATAGAAATATAAATAGAAAGATAGAGATAAAGACATGGAGACAGAGAGATAAAGATATAGATAATCTTTGAAATTTGTCATTCAATGTTGTTTATTTTGAACAACTTTCAAAAGATTTGAACAATCTTAATGAGGCAACACTGTTCGCAAGTGATGCGCAAGTGAAAGTAAAAGTTTAGCCACTAATTGTCTATTTACAGTACAATAAGTTGACTTTAAATTAACAAATATTTAAGCCCCCCAAAAAAAAAGAAGAAGAAGCAGAAGAAGAAGAAGAAGAAGCAGCAGAGTCTCAATAGATGCAATTAGCACCTGTTGACAAAGAGTAAATATTGTCAGAAATCTAACACTGGCAATGACAACGGCGACGACAACGGCGACATAGGCAGACGTAGGTGATGGCGATGGCGACATAGGCAGCCGTAGGTGACGGCGATGGCGACGTAGGCAGCCGTAGGTGACGGCGATGGCGACATAGGCAGCCGTAGATGACAGCTGCTATAAAGCTTGATGGCAGCACAAAAAATCAAAACATAGACGCATAAACATGTTAAGCTTCAACATTATACAAGCGTTAATCTTCATCAGCAGCTGCTGTTGCTGCTGTTACTTGGTTGCCGGTGATCTACGCGCTGATCTGCGTGAATTGATGTCACTTGTGCCACGACGTCGCATAAATCATATTGCAGCACGTTATTATATATTTGATGCAAATTTTCGACAAGCAGCAGAATTTCTACGTAGCACTGAATTTAGCAAGACATGGCAACAAATGCGTTTATCACCAGATTTTGCTGATTTAATTGATTATGTTACTGAATATGGTGCCGGCTATGATGTAACAAGTGTTATCGATAAATTACCAAAACATTTACGTAGTTATCATATATCACGTGTTGTGCCTGTTGAAATGATGTTGCGACGTGATTTAACAACATTTTTACGTGAAGCATTACAAAGTTTACCGCGTGCACAAATTTATAGTTTTATATCACGTAAAATACATGATGCTGGTGATTTTTTTAAATTATATAAAGCATTGCGTCATCAAGAATTTCATGTACTTGTCACAACAGCAAGAGTAAGTTTATATATGCAACATATTTTACTAACAAAATTTTAATTTAAAAAATTTTCTTTTTTACTTTTAGCATTCGAAGGACTTGCAGCCAGCATTGAATAAATTGAAACAAAAACATGTTAATGTTGATGAAATTATACAAATAATGTTTGAGCTAATAAGCTGGGGACCACAATTGAAAGCTTGAAAGATTGACTGACTGTTGCATGCCTCAATGCTTGACTGACTACTGCTACTGCTGCTGCATGTTATATAATTAAATATTTTATGAATTTTATGAACATTTTGTAGCACATGAACTCATTAAATAAGAGCAAAAACTGTAGACTGTCTCTCACTCTCTCATTCTCACTCACTCTCTCTCTCACTCTCTCTCTCTCACTGTCTCTCTCACTCTCTCACTCTCACTCTCTCGTTGATATCAAGAAGTTAAGATGCTTATGCTGCCGCTAAAGAAGCAGCAGCAGCAGCAGAAGCAGCAGCAGAAGGAGCAGCAGCAACAGTAGCAGCAGTAGCAGTGAAAGCAGCGACAGAGAGAGAGAGAGAGAGAGAGAGAGAGAGAGAAAGAAAAGTACAGCTTAAGTTCTTTACAGCATATTTACATATTTTTCATGTCCAGGGTCAGTTCCGCTGCCGCACATCCCCATCCCCCATCCCCCCGCCCGCCTCTCACCAAAAGCTGCTTGAAAAAATTTTCAACATTTTGTTGCTGGGCTTAAAATTTATTTTTCTGTGTTTTTTTCTCAATCTTTTTTGCAAAACGTGCCACAAATGACAAGTGGCAGCAGTGAAACAGCAACAATTTCTCACAAAATAATTTTGCTGCATATGTATGTGCAACTGTGCAACATCATTTTGTCACTTGCAACAAAAGGCTCATTTTGCCATAATGCTGACTGCAAGCACAATGTAGACTCATTAGAGTCACAGCACATGCCACACCTGAGAACTTGCAACTTGCAACTGCTGCTTGCCACATGGCCCGCTTAGCTCATTTTATTACAATGCGTAACATTGATTTGTACTATGACATGTCAATTAAATGTTGCATGCAACATACTGTTGCATGGCGCCTGCAAGTCCTAGACACACACACACGAAGTACTAACATTTTTATGCTGCCACAATAATTTTCATTTTGTTTTCGACACAGTTTGCTCTTTTTTTTGTGCGCCAGTTGCAAGCTGACATTGCCACAAAAATGTGATCATATAATCGTTGACGTTGCCAAGTTTATTTTGAAGTAGCAAAAATTTGCTGCCACTAGTGTTTTGCAGCTGCTGAATATGCAACAAAAAGTTGCATGCTACATAATACGCCCACAGCATGCAGTAGCAGGCGGCAATCCATATCATTTTTTGGCTGCTGCAGAAGCAGAGGCGTTTCGCTTGTTGGCAACTAGCAAGAGTTGTGGCTGGAGCTTTTGGGGGCACAGTGGCACATTGATGGCGACTGCCTGCTGGCTGCTGGCGGCTGCTGTTTCTCTATTTTGCTTGACATTAATTTTATGCTATGTGTGTGTTATTTTTGTTGTTGTTGTTGCAACACTAACAATTTGTGCAAGTTTTATTGTTGTTGTTGCATGCCAAGAAGCAGCCAAGTCTCAGTTCTTCAAGTTTCAGTGTTGCAGTTGCAACAGTAACGGGCCAAAACGCGCTTAAATTGTCGCATTTGTCTTGTTGCAATTTTTTTTTTCAGTGCGTTTCGCTCACTGACTGTAACAGCAGCAGCAGCAGCAGCAGCAGTAGCATAAACTTTGTGTAATCCTTTCAATTTGTTGCATACTTTTAGGCGGAAATTAAAATAAGCAGCGCAGCGTGCGCGTCTAGCAGGAAGGATCAACTGCAGGCAGAATGCAAGCAGCTGGAAAGCAGCAAGCAAGGCAACAACAACTACAACAACAACAACGACAAGCAAGAAGAAGAATGTCGAAAGGATAAGGTAGAATAGGTAGCCCAAACGATTTGTTAGAAAACTTCTACTACACGTGTTTTATACAGCACACACACACACATACATATATATTAATATATATATAGTGTACATGCCGCAAGTTCTTCATTTAGTAAATGCCACACAATGTTGCTGCCTATGGCCAAAAGCAAAGACCTTATATTTACGCGTAGCTACAACAAAACTATTTGACTTGAAATTTAGAAACTAACCATGCTGCCCTGCCTGCCAGAGCCTGCCAGCCTGCCTGCCTGCTGTGCATTAATTAAGTCAAAGTGGCAGCAGCAGCAGCAGTAGCAACCTTCGTTCTGCTCTCCACACACATTCACTGCGATTTGTGACTGGCTTGTGTTTCGCTCTTATAACTTTTCCACTGGCCTTTTGTAAAATAATCAAATTGAATCTTGTGCAACTGGCATTTTGCACAAAACCACGAACGAACAAATGTATAACCGTATAACGTAGATTCTTACTATGCGAGAGAGAGAGAGAGAGAGTGAGAGTGAGTTAGAGCTAGTGAGTTGGCTGGTTGAGACGACAAGACATTGGATTTGTCGGCTTTTTGTTATTCTAACTCATGCGCCAGCAGCTGCTGCCCATGTTGCTGCTATTTGCTGTTGTTGTCATTTGGCATCAAGTAAATAATTGCTGCTTTAAATGCTTGTCAGGCATTAGCCATACCTTTCGTTACACTTAGCTGCAGAGCATATAAGACTAAGCAAGCATTTTGTAACACGCTTTAAATTTATTTGCTTGATATTTCATCATTCATTACTTTAACAGCATTGCAATTCTTATTGGCTGTCATGAAGATCGCATAGAGCTGTCTCATTCTCTCTTATGCAATTGCAGTCGTTTTAAAGCGCAGCTCTCTTAATTGCGTTACGCTCCATATTGCGTTTGTACAGGCAAGCGCAGCTTATGTTCTAAAGTGCAGCTCTCAAAATTGCGTTGCGCTCCAAATTGCGTTGGTATTAACAAGCGCAGCTTATGTTCGAAAGTGCAGCTCTCAAAATTGCGCAAAATGCTCAAAATTGCGCTGCTCTCTGAGCATATATCCAATCAGCGAGCATATACTAAATAGCGCAGCTTGCTCTCATTGATCGAATGAGCTGAAATCATTACAGTTTTGATAGGCTATACACGTTTCGGTTTGATTTTCTTAACATTGTACGAGTATTTTGAGTATTTTCATTTTCATTCTCATGCTTGAAGCCTGAAGCTGAAATACTACGTTCTATACGCTTTACAGCTTTTTGGCCAATACTGTTGGCAGCCCTTTATTTTTTTTGGGCTTGTTGTTGTGAACAATTTTTGAGTGGTCGTCGCGCATGATGATGGTGCAGAGGTTTTTGTTGCCTGCGTACTCGTTCGTTACCGCCTTAACTGTAATATCAGTTACACAGCAGCAGCTAGCAGTGGCAGCTAGCAGCTTTGGGCATTCCGCATCATATTCTATTTGGGGGCCACAGTTGATCACCCACACACTCAGCTTACACTGTGAAGTAAACGTACTGAGGTTGCTTGGCGTTTATATTTTTTTTTTTCTCTCTTTCTCTCTCTCGCATAGAGTTTTCTACAGTTTCGCCCACAGCCTTTTGCCTTGTATTTGTTTCTTCTGTATGTGTATGTGTGTGTGTGTTGGTTGGGTTTTTGTTTGGTTGTTTTACTTATTTTGCAGCAGATTGTCTGTATTTGCGGTTGTGCGTTTGTTGTTGATGTGTACGTGATCTGGGTTCAGTTTCTATCCATTTCTCATTGCTTGCCATTGCTCGTTGCTCATTGCTTGCATGCCCTTTGCTTAGCAATTAGTTTTAAAATGACGACGAATGCTGCTCTTTCTCTCTCTCTCTCTCTCTCTTTGTCTATATCTCACATGTAATGCTCGCTCATTAGAGCTGCTGACCCGCCGCGCCGCCAAAAAGTACTGTAAAAACAGAAATGGATTTTTATGCTCTTTAGTCGCCATCGTTGAACGCATCCATAAAAACCTTTATCCAGCTGTGCAGCTGAAGCTGTGTAATCCCAACAAATAATACCCCGCCGTCTGTCGCGGCTGCCGCGCTGTCTATGGCAAACAAAAAAAAATCAACAAAAACAACAACAACAACAACAAACAATCAATGTTGGCTGTAATCAATTAACGATTTAACGTTCGTTTCGCGGCGTCAGTTCAAAATTGTCCGCATCAGCATTTGGCGCCACCTGAATCAACCCCCCAAATGTCCAGCTAACTCCAACTCCAACTCCAAGTACAACTCAACCTTAGAATATAGAGTGTCAGTGTGTGTGTGTGTGTTTGACTGTAAAATTGAAACGCACAAAACGTTGACAGCGGCTGCATGAACACGTCATCGATGTACAACGCAACGGCTAAGTCTAGTGGCAATGTCAATGTGCTGATGGTGGTGGCATGTGGCAAATGGCAAATGACGACTGCTGACTGCTGGTGACTGGCGATTGCAGCAAGTGGTGCTGCATGTGCTGTGCGGCGTGGTAAATGCTAAAGTGCATTTTCATTTGCAGAGTTGTCGTCTATGCTACAGCTGTTGTCTCTGTGGTCACTGAAATATATATGAGTTACATGTCTAAAAGTCGATATGCGATATGTCTACAAAAAACAAAAAAAAAAACTTAGCAAAACTAAGCTTAAATTAAAGCATTAGTAACTCAAATTAAAACTAAGTTAAAGTTGAAGTTTAAAGTTTTATTATTAGATTTTATTGAAATTTTTATTTACTTAACAAAATTTTTACAAAAGTTTTTCAAAAACTTTGTAAATGTTGGCAACTCTGTCTAATTGAATTTCAATTATTTACGTACTTAATGTATATATAGCAAAGTTTTATAACTGTTTACTTAAACGATTTTAGTTGATTTTTAGGCTTAGTTTTTTTTTCCTATTTTTTTCTATTTTTTTTTATTTTTATTTTTATTGAATTGCTATTCAATTAAGGCCACTTGACAACCCTTAGATCTGGCCAAGCAAGCAATGGCTAAAGTTTATGTGCCAGGCTAATGTGATTACTGCTATCATTATTGCTGATTCTACGTCTCACATTCAGCTTCAAACTCTAACTATAGCTTTGTCTTTGTCTCACTTTAAGCGCTGTGTGTCTATGCTTTATCTCGCTCTGTCATTAAATTGACCACTGACAGTCTAGCTATGTGTATGTGTGTGTGCGTGTCTGTGTGCATTTAACTGCACGCTCACAAAACTTTGAAGCTCGTTGCGTCTGGCTTTAGATCTCACACTCTCTCTCGCTCTCGCTCTAACTCACACTCTCTGCCTGTCTGCTTGTGTGTGTGTTTGATTGGTTATTGACTTTTAACAGAAAAATTGATGTAATGCAATTAGTTTTGCAGCTAAACCGTTTGATGATTGCACAGCAACAGCAACAGCAACAGCAACAGCAAACGAAAAATTTAACGGGGCAACGTGCTCTTTTTAGCCTGGAATCAGCGCTATATAATGCATGAGCAGTAAATCGCATGTTGACAAGCAGGTTGAAGGGTTGAACGTTTTTTTTTTTTTGTGTGTTGCTTAAAACAGAGGAATTCTCTGTGTGTGTCTGCCTCTCGCTCTCCCTCTCTCTCTCACACACTCTTACTGAATGACGCAAGCATTCGTCAATTGTAAAGTGCCAGTGTAAAAGAGTGAGCAAGGGAGACAGGAAGCAGACAAAGCTAAGAGAATGTGAGGGAGTGAGAGAGTAAAGGGGCATCGATTTGCTTACGTTGCCATATGATTAATGAAAGGCAACAAATTAATGCAAATTATCGCATTCTTCGACTTCGAAGACTCCTCGACTATTTCTCTCTCTCTCACTCTTACACACTCTCACTCTTACTTTGTTTACGATTGAAATTACGATTTTTTTTTTTTGGGGGTTGACTGTTAACTGAGACTGTGTATTTTTTTACTACTTAAAATTTTTTATTTGTTAGCTTGTGCGAAAAGTCGCTGAAAAAATAATTAAACTTTATTTATGTTTCAATGTTAAATGGTAAAATTCGTATTAAAACTTATTTAATTTTCAGGGTCATAATTAATGCAATGTTTAACTTAATGAGTTAAAGAACTTTATGTCTGTGTTTGTCTCTCTCTCTCTCTCTCACTCTCTCTCTCTGTGTGGCATAACTATAGTTGATATAATCAACACTCAAAAATTTAACAAATATTTTGTATAATTTCATTAAAAATGAAATATGTGAATGTAAAAAAGTTTTTATGACTTGTTAGATACCCTATAAAATTAGAGAATATAATATTTAAGACTTAAAATTTAAAAAATATTTTTTTAGAATTTTTTTAAAAATTAAATATGGCAAAAAAAAAATAAAAAGTTGTTAGAACATGAGAAATACCCTGTAAAAATTGTGTAGCGAAATTTTTTTAAAATATACAATAATATGATAAACTAGAAAATCTCTATAAAGAGAGAGAGAGAGAGATACAGCGACTAGCTGTAATTTATAGTTGCTGCTGCAAAGCTTAGCAAAATAAATTATCACAAATTAATATAACTTACATAATTTATTTACAGGGTATATGCAAATAACATTCGTTAGTAACTGTTAAATATGATATTTATGTAAAAAAATAAATAATAAAAAAAAATAAATAAATAAAAAATAAATACATTGCCAAGCTGAACAATTAAGCGTAAAATGGTTTTTGTTTTGCCTTTTTGATTGTGTATGGCTTGGAAAATGATGCTGAAATTTCATAGTTTTGAACATGATTGTGTATTGGAGAGAGAGAGAGGGAGAGAGGTAGACTGTATGTTGAAACTACGAAATTATCAATTAAGCTTTGGGTGGCTATCAATTACACGCGTGGCTCCCAAAATTAAACCATAACGCGAAATATAACAACAATAACAACAACAACAAAACAGCAGTAGCAGCAGCAACAACTGTAACAACAACAACAACAACAACAACAACAAACAAGAATCGAAGGCAATAATAACAAAAACAAGTGCAAGCCAAATGAAGTGAAACATTGCTAAAGTGTGAGAGCTGCTGTGAGAGCGGGTCAAATGCTATAGCTATGTATAGCGTATGCGAGCGTCTGAGTGTAAGCGAGAGAGCTAGCTAGCGAGCGAATGAAATCCTAGCGAATGCGAGCGCCTTTGCTGGGGATTGGTAGTTGAAATTTATTACAGTTGCACGAAACAAAGCGTAAAACTTTTTGCTGCTTAATTGAAAAATATAAATTGTGGCAATGTATGTGTGTGTGTATGAGTGTGTGTGTGTGTGATATGAACGAAGTCAAAAGCAGCGACAACAACATTAATAACGCCTGGCAGCGGAAATAATAAAAACCATTTTAACGATGACGACAAGTAGCAAAAGTAGCAGCAGCAGCAGCAGCAGCAGTAGAGAAAAAAAAAAAAACATACATAAAAAATAGCTGAATATTATGAACATTTAGCTAAAGATGCTTAAAACTGTAGTATTAGCTAAGAGTGGATGTGGCAGTGGCGACTATTTTTGGCCAATTACATGCAACACGAAAGTGAAAACTTTGACCATAAACCAGCAGCATGAAACTAAAGACACTGACAGCTGTCGCCGCAGCAGCAGCAGCAGCAGCAGCAGTGGAGGTGAAAAGGGAAAGCTAAGCAGTTAGAGGTAGCAAATCGACCTCCTTCCACCTCCAGCCTCCCCTCCCCCCACACTGACTGCTGCCATAAACTTTTAGTCTGCAATTTACAAGCGGAAAAACGACAATCAATGCGGGTCAATATTTGTTAGTGGCAAACAGCGTGGGGCAAGCAGCGCATTTACCAAAAAAAAAAAAAAAGGCACAAAATCACACAAACACACACTCATATATAGAGCTAAAAGGCAAAAGCAAGAAATAAAAAAAAAAAAAAATAACAGGAAGAACGACAACGACATACACTGTGAAAAAAAAGGCAACGGCAAACAAAGGCGACACACAGGTAGAAGAAGAAGAAGACAAGCAACAGCAGCAGCAACATGTAGAGGTAAATTTACCTCTCACTCTCTCACACGCACTTGCTGTCTCTCTCTCTCACACACACACACACACACACAATTATCACATTGGCTGCCTTTGATGATGAGCTTCCTGCACATCAAAAGCCAAAAATAGACCAAAAACCAAACTGAAAAGGCAAAAATAACAACAACATCAGCAACAGCAACAACAACAGCAACGAGTAGTAGAAAAAAAATGAAAGAATGAAAAGCAAAAAAAAAAAAAAAGGATCGAAATGAGTAAAAACGTAACGAACAAACAAACAGCAAACGGACAAACAAGCAAAACACACACACAAACACACACACACAACATTTCGTATATGTCGCTCTAGCTATGCGTGTGTGTGTTTGTGTGTGTGTGTCTGTGTGTTTGATAAAATCTGTTGCCCCTGATAGACAGCGTGGCAGCCGTTGAGCAGCCACAAAATCCACATACACGCAGAGTAAGAGAGAGAGAGAGAGAGAGGGAGGGAGAGAGAAAGAGGGACAGAGGGAGAGAGAGATAGAGAAAGACTCAGGGCCAGCATGTGTATATGTAAGAGACAGAGAGAGACAGAGAGAGAGAGAGAGAGTGAGAGGTAGAGATAGAATGTGGCAGCGTAAAGCAAACACACCTTGACTTCTGGTCAGATATTCTGATTTGTTTGAGTTTCTACTTTTGCAGCTTAACAAATTAAGCGCTCAATCGGCAGGTTACCAGTAAAAAGCAATAACAAGAACAACAACAACAGCAACAACAACAACAACAACAGCAACATCAACAACATGAATAACTTGAACAACAACAACAAGAAGAAAATCTGTAAACTTTGCTAACTGTAAAATGCTAAAGAAAAAAAAAACTGACCAAATGATTAGCAAGCTTATATCGTACCACTACGTTTATGCTTGCTTCTTGTTGCATGCTACATGCTACATACATGCTACATGCTACTTGCTTCTTTGCAATTTGCAATTGCTGCTAACCAAATTCTTGTATTTGGCTTTTTAAGACTTTTGCTCAAAAAAAAAAACAAACAAACAAGAAAAAAAATGAAAATAGTTTTTGTGCATGTTTTTGTGTGGCTTGGCATCGACTATGTAGATACGCTGTAAAAGTTTACAAATAAATATGCAAAATTTGAAATATAAATTTATATAATTAAATTAAAAATTAAATTGACGTTTAAAATAAAACTGAAATATTTTTATATATATATATATAAATAAGAATTAATAAATAAAATAAAACAATAAATAAATTACATTTATTGAGAAATTTATTAAAAATTGTTTCTCATTTTTAAAATTTTTTTTTAAAAATTTTTAATAATAAAATTGAAAGTCACTGAAATATTTTTTATAATTTATATTAAATATTTTTAAAATTTCAAATTTTTCAGTATGTAAAATTTGAAAAATATAATTTTTAATTTGAATGAGAATTCAATATTTTTTTTTAATTTAAAAAAAAATTTTTTTTTAGTTTTTTTTTTAATTTAAATTTAATTTAAAAAAAAAAATTTTTTTTTTTAGTTTTTTTTTTTTTAAATTTAAAATTTTTTCCTTTTGCAAAAATTTGAAAAGTATGAAAATTCCAGTTTTTAAAATTTTTGAAAAAAAAATTAAAAATAATTTTTTTTGATGCATTTGTATTTTATTTTTTTTTTAAATTTGAAATTTTTTTCCTTTTGCAAAAATTTAAAAAATATGAAAATTCCCGTTTTTAAAATTTTTGAAAAAATTTGAAAAATATGAAAATTCCAATTTTTAAAATTTTAAAAAAAAAATTAAAAATATTTTATTTTTTTTTAATTTGAAATTTTTTTCCTTGTGCAAAAATTTAAAAAATATGAAAATTTCAGTTTTTAAAATTTTTGAAAAAAAAATTTTCGAAATTTGAAAAACATATTTTTTATTATTGTTGAAAATTCAAAATTTTAAATTTAAAAAAAAATAAAATTTTTTTAAAAATTGAAAATTATTTTTTTTCTTCTTTTTTATTTATTTTTTTAAAAATTTGAAATTTTTTCATTTTTAAAATTTTGAAAAAAATAATTAAAAATATATATATTTTTTTATTTTATTTTTTATTTATTTATTTCATTATGCAAAATATAAAAAATATATTTTTTAATATTATTGAAAATTCAAATTGTTTTTTTTAAATTTTGTAAAAAATTAAAATTAAATTTTTATTATTAATAATTATTTAACTTTTATTTTTTTTATTTTTTTTAATTTGCATTTTTTATATTTGATCAAAAAATTTTCATTTGTTGAATAGTTTTGCAGCTGTTTTGACTTAAAGCAAAGCAACTTGTCTTCAAATATTACAGGGTATGTATGACGCTTGTTTGTTTGTCAACTTGCAGATGTGCAAGGACCATTGAAAACTCGTCACAGTGCATACTTGTCATTAGTATTGTTTACTGTTGATGTTGCTGTTGTTGCTGTTGTTATGCTTTGTAGTTGTAGCTACAAAACTCAAACTCAAACTCAAACTATAACTGTAACTGCAACTGTAGTTTGTGCCCATTGGCATTGCCTAGGCGCGCTGCCATTGCTGTCAGTCCTCTGCTACATGCAACCTCTTTCACCTGTCGCTGACATTTTTGTTTGCTTTCACTGTACACG
This sequence comes from Zaprionus obscuricornis, assembly GCA_037044475.1. Classification (NCBI taxonomy): domain Eukaryota; kingdom Metazoa; phylum Arthropoda; class Insecta; order Diptera; family Drosophilidae; genus Zaprionus; species Zaprionus obscuricornis. Next base: position 32,486 of record JBAMBR010004924.1, on the reverse strand, counting down.
CAACGTTACTATGTCCATCTCTCTCTCTCTCTCTCTCTCTGTGTGTGTGTGTGTGTGGACACTGTGCATACATGTAGAAAGAGAAAGAAGCAGAGACATGGCACTGTGGAATGTTGAAATGCCAAATGCTGCGACATCGTTAGAGCTTTCGTCTATATGAAAAAAGGCAAAGTTTTTGATGAATTTATTCGCTAAACATGTTTATTATTTGCTGCTAAATCACACAGCAATTTGCCAATTTTAAGCGTGTTTACGGGGGCGTGGCGGAGGGAGTAAAAGTGGCAAGCCATCAACGTGCTTTGCGCCATTTGAGGTGGCAATAGCGAGCAATGTGTATTTTTGTATACACTGTTGATTAATGGTCACACACACACACACACACACACACACACACACAGTCGACACACATGCAAACTAACAAAACAAACATAGTCTGTGAAAAATTTATTGGTGACTTTTGCTGTGCTACAACTTGGACCTCAAATGGTTCTATAATACAGCTATGAGTATGTCTATACACACACACACACACACAGAAATGTGTAAATTTTGCTTAAATAAACATAAAGTGTGAAATTGTAGCAAGTATTATTAGTAAATATTATTACAACTATTGGCAAACTAAAATGTAGATAAACATAAATTTGCATTCCCCTTAAGTCTAATAATATGATTGTAGCATTGCATAATATACATAGTTCACTTGTGTATTGAAAGATGCAGCATAACAAACATAATCAGCAAAGACATTATGTAGAAATTTTAAAATAAAAATAAAAAATTTAAGCTCTACAAAAAATTCTTATTAAATTTTCAGCTTAAATAAATTTTAAAAATATTATAAAAATAATTTTTAAATTTAAATTAGATTTTTTTTTTAAATATTTTGCATAATTTTTATAAATTTAAATTTATTTATTAAATTTAAAAAATTAAAAAATATATTAAAAATTAATTTAATTTAATTTAAATAATTTTTATAAATTGAAATTAAAAAAAAAATTTTTAAATATTTTTTTTAAAGAAAATCTAGAATAAATTGAAAAAAAATTTAATATTAATTTCAGTTTTAATTAAAATTTTCTTTTTCAAAATTTTCTAATATTTTTTTTAAAATATTTTCATAGTTTCTTTAAAATTAAGTTAATTTAAAATGGAAAAAAAAATTTTTTTAATAATTTTATTTTAATCAGCAAGACATTATGTAGAAATTTGTAGTCTTCAAATCAATTTGTTACTTACATCGACTCAGTGAAGAGCTTTTGGATTTTGGTTTGCTGGCTGTTCGAGGGGATGCGAGGGGATTTGAGGGAGTTTGTTTGGGGGGTATTGCGTTGCGGTGTTTTTGGGTTTTAGAGGAATTTCGCTGCTGGCGTTGTTAATATTTTAAGCGCTGTAATTAATTTAAAGCCTTGTAATTAATAAGCAACACCCAGTGAACATCAGCACACAACACAACATGATGTTGTGGGCGTGTTTTTGCGGACACTGTAAGGCTAAAAGCAAAGAGTGTGAGATAGCGGCAAAATGTAAGTTAAGTAAGTAAAAACGAGATAAGCGCCATCATTAACACTGCGGCCAGTTTTTTGGGGGCAGTTTAATGGATTTGTCAGAGCTTTTTGTTAACGCCAACAAAATGCCAAATGAAGCTCTAGAATTTATATACTATATATAAAATATATATAGTATAAAAACAAGAAAGTAAATTTATCTTCAGCCTGCCGAATAAATATGCGTTTAAGTAAGTTCAAAGAAAATTTTTTTGCAAAATTGATTAACACTTAAAATTAAGTAATTTTTCAAGTGATTAAAGTGAAAACTTTGGCATAGTCATTGACTAATATTGGTTTAATTAAATTTTTTAATTTAATTTTTAAGCTACATTTTTCAAATAAGTTTTTTTCAACATTTTTTTATTTTTTATTATATTTTTTGGAATTTTTTAATTTAATTTTTTAATTATATTTTTTAGTTCAAAAATTTTCTAAAATATTTTTTTTGCATTTGATTTTTTTTTTGATCATTTTTGTTATTTTTTTTTATTTAATTTTTTAATTTAGAGTTTTTTAATTGAATTTTTTATTTCATTTATTTATTACATTTTTTATTTAATTTTTTAATTAATTTTTGTCAACTCAATTTTAAAATTAATTTTTTTTCAAATTTTTTAGATACATTTTTAAATTAAAATTGCTTGTGGTAACTTTTTAGTTTTAATATTTAATTAATTTTTTTTAAATTTAATTTCTTAATTTACTTTTTAATTAATTTTTTAATTACATTTTTGAATTTTAATTTTTTAGTTTCATTTTTTAATTAATTTTCTTATTGAATTTTTTTTATTTAATTTTTTTTTTTTGAATTTTTTAATTTAATTTTTTTAATTATATATTTTAATTGAAAAATTTTCTAAAATATTTTCATTGCATTTTTCTTAAATTTAATTTTTTATTTTAAAATCGTTATTAAATGTTGCATTTAATTTTTAAATTACATTTTTTAGTTAATTTTTTTATTTAATTTTTAAATTAATTTTTTTTTTAATTATTTTTTTTTTAATTTTTTAGTATAATTTTTTAGATAAATTTTTTAATTAAAATAGCTTGTGGTAATTTCTTAGTTTTAATATTTAATTATTTTTTTTTCAATTTACTTTTTAATTAATTTTTTAATTACATTTTTGAATTTGTATTTTTAAGTTTCATTTTTTAATTACTTTTTTTTTATTGAATTTTTTTTTTTTATTTTATTTTTTGAAATTTTTCAATTTAATTTTTTTAATTATATATTCAAATTCAAAAATTTTTAATTACATTTTTTTAAATTTAATTTTTTATTTCAAAACCGTTATTAAATTTTTCATTTAATTAATAATTTAAATTTTTTAATTAAATTTTTAAATTAATTTTTTTTATTTTTTTTTTTTAAATTTTTTAATATAATTTTTTAGATACATTTTTAAATCTTTTTTTTTTTTAATTTAGTTTTTTAATTTTAATTTTTTAATTTTAATTTTTTAGTTGAATTTTTTTTATTGAATTTTTTTAGTTTAATTTATTAATTTAATTTTTAAATTTAATTTTTCAATTAAATTTTTGACATAATTTTTTTAATTATATTTTTTAATTTTTTTTAAATTAAATTTAATTAATTTAATTAATTTAATTAATTTAATTAATTTAATTTAATTAATTTAATTAATTTAATTAATTTAATTAATTTAATTAATTTAATTAATTTAATTAATTTAATTAATTTAATTAATTTAATTAATTTAATTAATTTAATTAATTTAATTAATTAATTAAATTAAATTAAATTAATTAATTAAATTAAATAAATTTAAAAATTTTTGTATAAATTTTTTCATTTTCCAGTAAATTAAACTTAGCAACAAAAGCAATTGCTGCAGCAAGAGCTTGACGTAACCTTAAGATTTTCATTTTTTTTCATAGAACTTGAATTAAATTTTTATAGCAAATTGCATAATGAAACTGAAATCCTTCTGCTAATCTCTTTCTATATGTATATGTATATGTATTTGTGTTATGGCAGCAGCAAGTTCATTGTATTATAGCAGCAATTTGACTGATATAGCAATTGGCACTTGTTTTATTTGATGATTCCAATCAGACACATCATCAATCACATAGCGCGGCACGCAAGCAGCAACTTTGCTGCCACATTGTGTGGCATAACGGACATGCTGCTTAAGCGTGTTTGTTCTTCGTGTTTTGTTGTTGTTGTTGTTCTTCATGACATTGCACAATTTTGCTGTTACCAGCAAAATGGAAAAGGGAAAAGGGCGTGCCACGCCCACATAGACAGTCTGTCTAACTGTTTGTTATTATTATTGTAATTGGCAATTCATGCAGGAAACAGCGCATTATGCTCGCTGTTAACTTATTAGACGCCATGAAAATCGTTCAGCGCGCGCTCAAAATCTCAACTCTCAAAATCTCAAGTCTCAAAATCTCAAGTTTTTGCTTTATTTCAATATCAAATTAAGCTGCGTCATGCTGTCAATTGGCTGTCAAAAAAAAAAAACGAAAATTTGTTATAAATATTATTTAGCATTTTGTGTGCCACAGTGCCACACAGCTATACTGCCACACTGCCACACTCTATGTACAACTTATGTTAGGCGACACTCTTAATGCAACATTGTCATTTGCCTTGAGGCAGCGTTAGGGGTTAGGTTGAACATTATACTGACCAGCTGTCAGTGTTATGCTGTGCTTGGTACCTGACAGCACATGCATGGACATGCATAGACATGCAAAGCATATGCATAAGGTATCAGTTTGTTGTTTCAGTTGCTGTTGTTGTTGTTGTTGTTGTTGTTGCCCATAATAAGCTGCTTAATTGCAAATGCAGCTGTTGCTGCTGTTGCTGTTGCTACTGTTGCCTCAGGCAAAGCTATAAACACATATGCATTAGCATAGCTACAAACTCTCACTATATCTCTCTCACTCTCACTCTCTCTCTCTCTCTCTGTCTCACTCAAACTTGCAAACATTTCTGTTTTAATCACTTTTGAAATCAACGCATTGAGCTTGTAGGCAGTAAAAATGCTTTTGACTTCAGGCACAATAGCAACAAGATGATGAAGAAGAAGATGAAGAACAGCAACAAGAGCAACAAGAGCAACAACAACAACAACAACAACAAAAGCAAACTTTAATGATTCGCCATTGCGACTTTAATCCCACACACACACACACACACACACACATATATTTATGATCTCATAAAAAAATACGAGACACTGTATACAGTCAGCAGCAGCACGCACACACATGACACTTGCCACAGTTGCTTCAAGCACATGCAAATTTGCAATGCTTTCGTTTTGCCTTTGCCACATAAAATTACAAGTATTTTATGGTTAATAAAAGAGCCAAAAAAAAAAATGAAAGGAAAAAAAAAATTGAAGAGAAAACGCAAGAAAACGCAAGAAATGGCAAGAAATGGCAAGAAATTAACTTCAATGCAATGCGCCAGCATGTTTCTTATTTTTTTGTTTAAGCTACACTTAGCGAAAAAGTTGAGTAAGAAATCATTTTCAAAGTAGTTTTCAAAATACTAGACAATGTATCTGACAGATACAAAATTATCTTACAGCTAAAAAAAGTATCTTACAGATACAAAAGTATCTTCAAAATTGTTATTAAATTTGTATTTAATTTTTAAATTAAGTTTTTCTTTATATTTTTTATTTTTATTTTACTTTTTGGAATTTTTTAATTAATTTAATTAATTAATTTAATTTAATTTTAATTTAAAAATTTTTTAAAATATTTTTATTACATTATTTATTGATTTTTTTTTTAATTTAATTTTTATTTCAAAATTGATAGTTAATTTTTCATTTAATTTTTAAATTAAATTTTTTAAATAATTTTTTGTAATTAATTTTTAAATTAACTTTTTTTTTTTATTTTTTAGTATAATTTTTTAAATTAAAATTGCTTGTGGTAATTTCTTAGTTTTAATATTTAATTAATTTTTTTTTTCAATTTATTTTTTTATTAAATTTTTAATTAATTTAACAAAAGTATCTTTCAGATATAATAGTATCTTACAGATGACAAAAGTATCTTTCAGATACAAAAGTATCTTACAAATACAAAAGTATCTTACAGATACAAAAGTATCTTATAGATACAAAAGTATCTTACAGATACAAAAGTATCTTACAGTTATAAATGTATCTTGCAGATCCAAAAGTATCTTACAGATACAAAAGTATCTTACAGATACAAAAGTATCTTACAGATACAAAGTATCTTACAGATACAAAAGTATCTTACAGATACAAAAGTATCTTACAGATACAAAAGTATCTTACAGATACAAAAGTATCTTACAGATACAAAAGTATCTTTCAGATACAAAAGTATCTTTCAGATACAAAAGTATCTTATGGATACACAACTGTCTTACAGCTACAACAAACTAATCAAAAATTTTCTTACAGTGTACACGTCACATTATTGGCCTTGGCAACTCGCAACTGGCAACTGGCACCTCGTTGAAGGCTTTAGCCGCTTTTGCTTGTTACCAATTTTTGACGCCTGCTGCAGTTCAAACACAATAAAAATTATGCGTGCCATAAATCCGGTTGATGAGTTTTGCCCAAGCAAATGTCGTTAACGCGTCAAACTTAAGTAGCAAAAGGAGATGGAGACTAAAGGGGAAGTGGGGCGGGTATGTAGTGGAGGTAGGGGGTGTGGCATTACTGGTGATATATGTATGCGATGGGTTGTAAAGTGTGCGCGGGTGTGCGATAATAATTTTCGCCTAATAATGATGCGCGTTATGGCTTCACGCGTACATATAACTTTGCATATGAGCGAGCGAGAGAGAGAGAGAGAGAGAGCGAGCGAGAAAGAGAGAGAGAGCGCGCAGAGACAGTGCAAGCAAAGGCTGAGAAGAAAATGATGCCATGACGCTGTTAAGGCAAAACTCAATCATAATCTGTTGCCACGAACATGAATACAAGGGGCATGTGGCATGTGGCATGTGGCATGGTGCAGGAATATTGTCGTTGTCGTGTAAAAGAAATGTTGTCATGACAACTTGCAGACTGTGTATGTGTGTGTGTGTATGTGTGTGTGGCAGGCACAAAGCATTTGGCAGCCGCGTTGCAATAACTTCTCGTTTGTGCCACGCCCACATTCTTATTATTGTGCAGCTGATAATCAGTGTGCGGCATTGACATCGTAAACAGCAGCAGCAGCGGAAGTAGATAAGATACTTGCCGCACTGGCTTACACATGCCACTTAATGTACTTGCCACACAATCGATGTACTGTGCCACAAACTCATAAGCATAAAAAAAAAACAGACAGAGTGAGAGAGAGAGAGAGAAAGAGAGAAAGAGAGAGAGAGAGAAATGAAAGTATATTCATTTTTATGCTTGACACAATGTTGCAATGTTGCATTGTTATAATAATGTGGCAGCGTTGCATTTGCAGCATTTGCCTCAGCTGCTTGGCTAAGCGTTGAGAAATTAAACATTTTGATTGAGCTGCAAAATGTTGAACATGAATTATTTATGGCAATAGTTGCATGTATGGCAAAGTTGCATGTTGCATGTTGCATGTTGCAAAGACAAACAAACAAATAGTTGAACAGTTGAACGGAAGCTCAACTGTAAAATCTTTGCATAATTGCCTACAAAATGTCTCTATGGCAAAATTTCAAGAAGTTAAAATGTTCACTGCAACAACAGCAACAACAACGACAGCAGCAACAACAAGAAGAAGAAGAAGTACTTGCCACACAGCACTTTATGCATTTCCGGCAAAATGCGTTCACATGCAGCATGTTGACAAGAAATTGCATAATTATGGCTTGCCGGACAAGCGGTCACATCAACTCGACCGCAAAGTGCTATCAAGTGTGAGAGTGAGAGGGAGAGACAGAGAGAGAGAGAGAGATAGAGATAGATAGATAGATATACTGAGCTGCAGTTAAAGAGTCTGTTATGAAGATGTGGCAACTATGGCGGCAGCAGGAGGCAACTGCAGGCAAATGTAACTGCAACTAAGGCAACTGACTGTGGGGCAGTGGCAATAACTGTGGGGCAGTGGCAATGACTGTGGGGCAGAGGCAATAACTGTGGCCAAGGCAATGACAGAGAATGAGCTGGTGGCAGAGCTAGAGGCAGCGACTGAGCTAGAGGCAGAAGCTGAGCTAGTTGAGGAAGCTCTGCTAAAGGCAAAGGCTTAAAGTAGAAGCTAAAGGCAGAGGCAGAGGTAAAGGCAGAGGCTAAAGGCAGAGGCAGTGACAGAGACAGAGACAGAGGCTAAAGGCAGAGGCTAAAGGCAGAGGCTAAAGGCAGAGACAGAGGCAGTGTCTAAAGGCAGAGGTAAAGGCAGAGGCTAAAGGCAGAGACAGAGACAGAGACAGAGACAGAGGCAGAGACAGAGGCAGTGACAGTGACAGTGCCAGCTCAGACAATGTGTTAAAAGCAGCAATTGAGCTAACGGGGCAGCGACGATAGACGCAGTCTCAAAAGGACAGAGGCGAAGGCAGAGACGCAGGCAGAGACTGAACAAATGCAGCTCAGGATCAGAAGGCAAAAGCATCAAAAAGCTGAGAAGCTGACTGTTAACTGAAAATGAGACAGAGATTAAAGCTAAGACACAGCCAGCGGCAGAGACAATAACAGAAACTATGAGAAAGGCGAAGGCTAAGACAAGACTGAAGCTGACACTGAGAATGAGGGTCAAGATGAGAATGAGATAGAGGTTGAGACTGAAGCTGAGACTGAGGCTGATGCTGAGACTGAGGCTGAGACTGAGGCTGAAGCTGAGGCTGAGGCTGATGCTGACTCAGAGACTGAGGCTCAAGTTGAGAATGAGATTGAGGCTGAGATTGATGCTGAGACTGAAGCTGAGACTGAGGCTAAGACTGTTGTCGAGGCAGAGGCTGAGACTGAGATTGAGACTGAGGCTGAGATTAAGGCTGAGACTAAGGCTCAAGATGAGAATGAGATTGGGGCTGAGGCTGAGGCTGAGACTGTATCTGAGGTTGAGACTGATGCTGAGGCTGAGACTGAGGCTGAGACTGAGGCTGAGACTGTCGCACACGCAGAGGCTGAGGCTGAAACTGAGACTGAGGCTTAAGATGAGAATGAGATTGAGGCTGAAGCTGAGACAGAAGCTAAGACTGAGCCTGAGACTGTCGCACAAGCAGAGGCTGAGATTGATGCTGAAACTGAAGCTGAGACTGAAGCTGAGACTGTCGTAGAGGCAGAGTCTGAGATTGAGGCTGAGGCTCAAGATGAGAATGAGATTGAAGCTGAAACTGAGGCTGAGATTGAGGCTGAGGCTGAGAATGAAGCTCAGTTGAGACTGAAGCTGAGACTTATTAGCTGAATCTTATTGCTGAAACTGTTTCTGCTGCCGCTGCTGCTGAAATAAAGTCTAACACTGAGCCTAAAGCTGAGTCTGCTTGCCACTGAATTTGAGCCTGCGAAAAAAGAAGCAGAAAAAAAGAAAAAGAAAAAGTAAAAGAAGAGAACAAAAAAAATGTTGTCATAAGCTAGTTTGCAGGCACAGCATGCCACACACACACAGACAGACAGACGCAGACACCCGCAGTTCATGCAATGTGCTTCTTGCATATGCATGTGGCACAGTGACCAGTGAGCAGTGGCAGTGGCAGTGACCAGTGGCAGTGAGCAGTGGCAGTGATCAGTGAGCAGTGGCAGTGGCAGTAAGCAGTGGCAGTGGCAGTGGCAGCTATGTTAAAAACGTTGCAGACAGAACAATTGAATTGCATAACATGAATAGAAATGAAAATTGGCAGCACAATGTCAGCAGTAGCAGCAGCAGTAAAGGCAGCAGCAGAGCAGCAGGAGCAGCAGAGAGAAGCAGCAGCAGTAGAGCAACAGCAGCAGAGAGCAGAGCAAAGAGCAGCAGTGGCAGCAGTAGAAGACCAGCAGCAGCAGCAGCAGTAGAAGACCAAGAGCAGCAGTAGAGCAACAGCAGCAGAGCTGAGAGCAGAGCAGCAGCAGAGCAAAGCTTAGAACAGAAGGCAGCGCAGAGAGCAGAAATCAGCAGCTCTAACTGCTGCTGTTGCTGTTGCTGCTATTGCTGTTGCTGCTGCTGCTACTTCAACTGGCATTGCAAGCATATTCTGCTGCTTACCTACCGCCTTTACTGTCCGCCTGGCAGCCCGCAAAATGACAGCAAAAAGTTGACTGCAAAAAAAAAATTTGCATAGCTATGCAACATGGCGGCAAGTTGTGCTTGTTGTTGCCACATTAGGCAGAAGGCAAAAAGCGTTACAAAGAGTTTCGATTAGTTGACAATTCGATTAAACGATTTTGCAATAATCATGAGGTAAATGTGTGTGCATGGTGCGGGGAGCATGTGGCAACTTTAAGTATTTTTACAGTCGATTAGCTGTTGTTGTGTTGCGTTGCGTCTGTGTGTGTGTGTGTGTGTGTGTTATTAAGTGTGCACGTGCCTGCATATGTAGAAAGAAAGTGTATATTGTTTAGCTACATTTAGATAAACGATGCTATGTTGCACGTGCCACAAAACTCACAGACTCGAAATCAAAAAGAAAATTACAATGAAAATGCTTGAAGCTTGAAGCTTGTAGCTGTTGCTATTGGATTTTCATTAAGCCAAGCATATGTAACTGTCTCCCTCTCACTCTCTCTCTCTCTCTCTCTCTCTATCTATCTCTCACTCACTCCCATAGCCTAAGTCTACTTGGCTTTGCACAACGAAATTTTTTATACACTTTCAGACAATTTTTTTTTTTTTTCATATGAAAACTTTATTTTATTTTATTTTTTTTTTTGGGGCGATTTTATTACTATTGCAACTATATGTTATAGTAATCGGATTTGCAATAAAATTTTGTTAGCTATATGTTAGTTCTTACTAAGCTTAAATACTATAAGTTTAAGCTGTCTTAGCTTAAGAGATAAAGAAGTTTTTCATATATAGTTTTCATTTTTTAAGCGATTGTTTCTATGGCAGCTATATGTTATAGTTGTACGATTTGAACCAAATTTTGCTAAAACGTATAAGTTCGTCCTAAACTCAAATCTTTGAAGTTTCAGTCGTTTAGCTTCACAAACAAAAAAGTTTTTCATACAAAAACTGAATTTTTAATACATTGTTTCTATGGCAGCTATATGTTATAGTAATCCGATTTTGTTCAAATTTGGCAGATATATGTTAGATCTTACGAAACTTAATTGCTGTAAGTTTTATCCGTCTAACTTAAGAGATAAAGAAGTTCTTCATATAGATACTTAAATTTTGACCTATTATTACTATGGCAGCTATATGATATAGTAAATCGATTTTGCTGAAATTTGGCAGATATATGTTAGATCTTACGGAACTTAACTGCTGTAAGTTTTAGCCGGCTAACTTAAGAGACAAAGAAGTTCTTCATATAGATACTTAAATTTTTACCTATTATTTCTATGGCAGCTATATGATATAGTACCACGATTTGCACCAAATTTGGCTGACAGCTGAGTATTGTTTCTAAACTCATATGCTGTCAATTTCATTCGAATATCTAGACAAACAAAAAAAAATTTCATACAAGAACTGAATTTTTAACACATTGTTTCTATGGCAGCTATATAATACAGTAGCACGATTTACACCAAATTTGGCTAACATATATATGACCTCCTCAAACTCAAACGCTATCATTTTCAGTCGTCTAGCTTAACAAACAAAATAAATTTTCATACAAAAACTACATTTTCAAGCCATAGCTACTATGACAGCTATATGTTATAGTGCTCTGATCCAGCAGATTTTTTTACTTATATGCTGCACAGTACTATAAACAGCAGCTCTGACAATTTTCAGGCAATTAGCTTAAAGCTTGTACGAGTAATTTCAGCTGAAAAAGTTAGTTAGCTGAGGCAGTGGAACAGACAAACAGTCGCCTAGCACTAGACAGACTGACAGACAGTAGCTGTCAGCTATGCTCTGTTCATGCTGTTCAGTTAGCTATATGTTATAGTAACTGCCACGCCTCTTACTATGTCTTGACTAACTGCTAAACGCAATGAATTTTGCGCTTTGGCAAAAGCGTATGAGAAATACCAAAAAAAAAAATCATTGCCTACTTTGTGGCGCCGCCATTGAAATGGAAAGTTGTAAGCACTTGAAGCAGAGACTTAAAGTGCAAGGCGCTGTATGAAAGTATAAATGGGGTAGGGGAAGGGTAAAGGGGCGCTATATTTGCCTTTATTTTTATTTATTTTTTTGTTTTTTTTTTGCCACCCCTTTTACGCAGAGACGCACAGACGCAGACATTCGCACACACACACACACGCATCGACAATAAGACGCAGGAGCAGCTTTTGGCTTTTGTTCTTTTCTTTCTTTCTTTTTTTTTTTTGCACAGTTGCACACAATAATGAAAATGTTGTTGTTTGTGAAATTCCAATAGCAGGAGTTGAAGTAGTAGCTGTAGCAGTGGCAGTGGTAGAGGCAGCAGCAGTGGTAGAGGCAGTGGTAGAGGCAGAGGCAGCAGCAGTGGCAGAGGCAGCAGAATAAGCAACGGCAGCAGCAGCAGCAGCAGTTGCCAGTTGAGCGCGCGCTTCCCTTACATACGGAAAGACAAAGAGTAAGAGCTTAGCTCACACACACACACACACACTTGGAGAGAGTGAGAGAGAGAGTGTGTGTGTGAGAGACGCAAAGCGAGTAACATTGCATTACTTCCGCTTCGATGATAATAATTTTAAAATCAATACAATTCAATAAAGTTTTATTACACACACGCTGCCAAGGGAAAACACACACACACACACACACACTCTCTCCCTCTCTCTCTCACTCACACTCTGTATGACATTTGTAGTGTGTTTAGGGAATTGCTTAGAAAATGTTTGTTATTGCTACAAGTTGAAGTTTAAGCAGCTATACACAGCGCAGCCTTTGGGGACAGTTTTAGCTAATGTTGCAGCTAAGGCTGCCACTGTTGCTGCTGTTGCTGCTGCCACACGCATTTAGTCATAAACTTTTGCCACCTTTTTCAAAAATTGCCAAGCAATTAGAGAATATGCAACGCATTTTGTTGCTTATCTAAAAGCAAATTGAAGTTAAATTTGCCGCCGCCACTGCCACGCCTCTCTAGCAAGTGAACTTATGCCAAGGCGCCATTTGTATGCAAATGCCAAGCAGGCAAGCAGCAGCACGGACAACGTACTGATGAATCAAAGTCATAACGTGGCCAGCAGTGAGACAGTGGCGGAGACTGTGGGGTGAAGGGGATGCTGCTGGCTGAGTATTTCGAGGCGTTTCGCATTCGCGTTACGCATCGTTATGCACAGCGGCACAGATGACTGTTATTAAAATCAGTTTCGTTTCGTCAGCAGACAATGCCACAGCTGCTGCTGCTACATCTTCATCTCTCTCTCTCTCTCTTTGTCTCTGTCTCTGTCTCTTTCTACTGCTGGGCAGCTACAACAAGGGGAATCCGCATTTAATGTCTTAATTTTGCACTCATCCAAGTGAAAAATTAAAATGCTTTCTCTCTCACACTCTCTCTCTCACTCTCTCACAGTCTATGCTTATTAGCTGCAGCAGCAGGTGAAATGAAGTTCATGCCGCAAACTCTAGCCAAAAAAAGAAAAATTATTCTAAATGTTTTGCCTTAAATATTAATAATAAAGTCAAGGCGGACACAGTGCCACACGAATGGCAGTGGCATGCCACAAATTGTTAAATTGAAGCTAATAAAATTTAGTGTTACGTTACGCATCGCCACTGTTTACTTTTGCCACGCCCCCACAGCCCGCTACTCGAACCTATTTTATGGCCCACAAATTTCATGGCGATTAAATTTGATAGCAGCGCATGCATCTCTCACGCCTTCAGCTGCCACAGCATCCACAGCATCTTCTCTTTTTTTTAACTTCTTACGGTTGCCTTGCGGCTCTTTGGACGCCACCGCGCTTTGCTCCTACAACCATTGCGTAATTGTGGCCAAACACTTTGAGGCACTGTGCTCTCTGGCTCAGCGCACAAACAATAGACGGACGCCATTTATGCGCGCCAAAATGTAACACACACCCAGACACACACACACACAAGAAAAGATGCAAGAAAAAAAAAAAAACAGAAGCTGAAGGCGAGCTGGGAAAAATTATAAAAAAATTATTTAGTTGAGAGACTTGAAGATATCCTCGAAAAGGAAACTGAAACTGAAGCTGAAAGTCTAAGGAATATTGAAAATTGTTGAGGAGCTAGAAGAGTAACTGCTAGGGAAACTGGAATTTGAAGTGAAACTGGAAGAGCAACTGAAAATTTGATAGGAACTGGAAATTGAACTTGAACTAGAAATAGAAGTAGAACTGCAATTAGAACTAGAAATGGAACTTTAACGGGAACTAGAGCTAGAATTGGAAATAGAAGTGGAACTAGAACTTGAAATGGAACTAGAAATGTAAGTAGAAATGTAACCAGAACTGGAACTGGAACTAGAACTGGAACTAGAAATGTAGCCAGAACTGGAACTAGAACAGGAACTAGAACTGGAACTAGCACTAGAGCTGAAACTAGAACTGGAACTAAATACGGAACTGGAACTATAACTAGAACAGGAACTAGAACTAGATCTGGAACTTGAACTAGACCTGGAACTAGAACTAGAACTGGAACTAGTACTGGAACTGGAACTGGAACTGGAACTAGAACTAGGAACTGGAACTGGAACTGGAACTAGAACTAGGAACTGGAACTGGAACTAGAACTAGAATAAGAACTGGAACTAGAACAGGAACTAGAACTGGAACTAGAACTGGAACTAGAACTGGAACTAGAACTGGAACTAGAACTGGAACTGGAACTGGAACTGGAACTGGAACTGGAACTGGAACTGGAACTGGAACTAGAGCTAGAACTAGAACTTGAACTTGAAATGGAACTTGAAATGGAACTAGAAATGTAACTAGAACTGAAACGGAAACAAAAACTGGAACTAGGAACTGCTGATAGAACTTGAAAAAGAGTTAGAAACAGAAGTGTAACCTAATAGAGGAACTGAAAACAGATGAAACTTGAACTGGAACAAAAACAGAAAATTTAATTGGAACTACAACTGGAACTAGAAATGGAACTTAAACTGGAATTAGAACTAGATCTAGAACTTGAATTTTAAGTGGACTAAAACTGGAACTGAAACTGGAACTAAAACTGATACATATTAGAACAGGAACTAGTAATGGAACTAGAATTGGAGCTAAAATTGAAATTAGAACTCGAACTAGAATTGGCACTAGAAATGAAACTAGAACTGGAACTAGGAACTGATGCTAGAACTTGAAATAGAGCTAGAAACCTAAGTGTAATTAGGTGAGGAACGGAAAACGGAAGTGAAATTGGAATTGGAAATACAGCTGAAACTAGAGTTAAACTAGAAGTCGAATAGGTAGCACAGCTGCGCCAGGAACTAAATGTAAAAACAAAAATACCCGCTAACAGATAACTTTATCTATTTACAGGGTATAAACAGCTGAAAGAAAAAAAATAAAAAATAATAAAAAAAAAAAAAAACTGTTGAAGCGCAGGCGAAATTAAAGCGCCAAAACGCGTAAAATGCAAATGTGCGATTGTGGGGAGGGAGGAGTGTTACGAGAAAGAGAAAGAAAGAAAGAGAAGTGGAAGGGGAAGTGGAAGAGGAAGTGGAAGAGGAAGCTAGCCGGTTAGTGCTACAGCATTTTGTTGGCGTGTAGTAAGAGAAATAAAAGCTGAAAGCGCTAGAAAATGTAGGATGAGAAAGATGAGAAGTTGGAGGTTGGAAGAATTTGTAGATGGGAAGCTGGGAAGCTACGGCTACGGGGTTTTGGTTTTTGTGCAAATTATGGTTTAACACCTCATTGAACTCAACAGCATTGTGAGCGAAAAGCAGTGCAGTGTGAGAGAGCGGGAGAGAGAGTGTGTGAGTGAGAGAGAGCTGTGAAAATTTGAATTTGAATATGAATTTTGAAAAATTTTCATATTCAAATGAGTTTTCAAAGACTTTTGTGTTACGCTTGTGGGAATAGAGTTAATTATATATGTATGGAGAGAGAGAGAGAGAGAGAGAGAGAAAGAGAGAGAGGGAGTAAGATAGCTATAAATTATGGCTTATTGTTTGCTTTAAATGCAAATTAAAATGTGACTTTGAAGTTTTTTTTTTGACTTCAATTCAATTTAGCAAAAGGCGCCAAAAGCTGAAGCGTGTTAGAGCGAGATAGATATATGTATATGCATATATAAATGTAAATTGTTTATTGTTTTTTTTTTTTTGCACAGTGTATATTTTTAGCTATATATAGCTAAAAAGCTAATTACAACTAATTACTATTTGCACAATTGACAAACCTTTTGACCTAATGTCAACACAAAAATACAATCATATATAGCATTGTGTATATGTGTGTGTATTGTATGTGTGTATTATGTCTGTGTGTGTATATGTGTGTGTGTATTATGTCTGTGTGTGTATTGTGTGTGTGTGTGTATATGTGCGGTTGGTGGTCAACAAGCCAATTGAAAGCTTTAACTGCAGCCGAGCAAATAAACAAAACGCTTTGATTAGAAAATTTCATTACACGAAATCGAACGCTTGCCAATTGTACACAATGTGCAAAAGAGAGAGCGAGAGAGTGAAAGAGAGAGAGAAATGCAAATACAATCAGTGGCAATGCAAACAAATAAATGCACAAAGGGCAAAAGCTTCATTTTACTGCACTGCCCAAAACCCTTTATGCATTCAGTTCATTAAAATGCCTTTTGCCTCTTCTACCCCCCCTCCCCCTCCTCCCTACAACAACAACAACATTTGTCCGTCTAAGCTGTGCCATAGTTACAGTTAGAGCCAAGGTCCAAGGTTTTGTGCTTGTGCCAAAAAACGCAATTTAATAACGACTAGCAAATGAGCATATGCGGCATGCAACATGCAGCATGCTGTATGCAAAACTGTTTGGCGTTCGTGTTTGTGTCAAAATTTTATGGCCCAAAGGCGCATTTGAAATGAAATCGACAGGCTCAGTGTGGCGCCACACGACTAGCAAAACTTCAAATATGCCAAATGCTGCTTCTAATGTTGCAAGCTCATTTCTCTCTCTCTCTCTCTCTTATGTTGCACTATTGCACTATTTGCACCATAGACGGCCAACTCAATTTATTAACACACACACACATACACACACACATAGAGAGAGAGAGAGAGAGAGAGAGAGAGACACACATAAAGCACAAACGCTCTGGGGATATGGTGGCAGACAGTTGTAAGCATGTATTGCATGTGGCATGAGGCATGCCAGCCAGCCAGCTTCCCAAAAAACATTGCTAGGCCCAACTAAATTATTACAAATGCATTTGTGCAACTAACTTTGGCAGTTGCAACATGGTGCATGCAACAAAAACGTACTATCGTTGCACATTTTGTGTTTAAGTGGCGTTACACTACACTAAAAAGGGCGGCAGAGCAGCAGCTATTGCTGCTGTAGATTGCCAAAATATACGATGGGGCAAAAATGATGGAATGCAATCGCTTGTATCTTTTGCGGAAAAAGCAAAACTGCAACTGCAACTGCAACAAGCAAGCAGCAACAAGCAAACGAATCTGGGAATTGAATGTACTTTATAACGATGAAGCTTGCTACGGATATTTAGCCACATGTGGCACAGCCAGTTTTGCAGTATTAGAGACTGCACTATAAAGTGTGCGGCATATAAGCTATGAAAATATTTCAAATTATGCATAATTAATTAATTGATATTTTTTTTTTAAATTATTTAATAAATAAATAATTAAATAAAGAATTTTTTGCAAATTTTTATATATTTTTTTATTATTCATTTTATTGCATTTTCTACTATTTATATTATTTTGTGATTTTTTTTTTCTACATTTTGTTAAAGAATTTAAAGACCAATAAAAAAATGGCAAATCAACATTAGGCTGCTTGTGTGAGTGAATGCAAGCGGCGATGTGAGAGTACAAAAGCCGGTCAGCTCTGCATGCAATCACTTTAAAAGGTGTCAGAGTGAGAGCGAAATGATATTGTGAAAGCAAGCAGTAGAGCTTGACCAATCCAATGCAAGAGTGCAGTTTTTCAACTGCTTTATCGTTTGAGCGCGCTCAGAGAGTAAGTTGCCATTGCTGGCGCATACTTAAGCTCAATATTTTTTGGTAAACTCATCGCTCATCGCTTAAACTCTTATAATTTTGTCAACCAATCAGAATGCACTTACAACTGGACAACAGCATGAAAAATGCAATTGTTTGCTATTTATATAATTTTTTATATATTTTTGACTATTAAAGAAGCTTTGTTTTTTTTTTATAGTGCTATTTATTGTTTTTAACCACAAAACTATTGAAATTATTAATGTGCATATTATTGCTATATATGTATGTATAAGCATTTGTAATATTAGTTTGAAAATTGTTTTATGAGCCTTGCGGAGATTTTCAATAAATATATAATTGATGCTCGTTATATATTTTATTGAATCGTGAATATGGCCGCAAATATTTCAGCACTCAATTAAAATTGCATTGCAAATAATTGCAGCGCATTTAAAGGCGTTTTCACACACATACACACACAGACACTTATACATTTACAATTAATGCATTTTTGTGGTAATGGCAACAAATTAAGCGTAAATTACATGGCCAACGATATGATGACGATATTGATATACCGCAACATTTTTTGAACGATGAAAATTGGTCACTCGGAACGGTTGCGCTTTTTAAATTTTTGTCTGTCTGTGTATTGATTTATTTACCGTAATTTTATTAAGAAACATGCAAATGATAAAATTGCACATTGCGGCATTAAGTGCCATAAATGTACAATTTTATAATATTGACAAATAAATTAAATGTTTTCAACAGGCAAAAAACAATTTTTTTTTTTTTGTTTTTGATTCAAACAGCACATAATTAATACGTATATATTTATTTTTTTTTATTAATTATTTTTTATTTATTTTTACAAAATTTTTAATAAATTTTGTAGAATTTATTTCATAATTTTATAATTTATAAATTATTTACTAGAAAAATAAAATGAATATTTTCTTGTATTTTTTTTTTTGTGTTTTTGCTGCTCAACAACAAACTGCAAGCAGTTCTTTTCTTTTTATCAAGCAGTTCAATTGCCCTAATGAACTATGCTCTCTCGCTCTCTCTCATTCTCTTACTATCTCTTTGATGTTGATCTTTTGCATGTTGGCAGCATTGCACTTGTTATAGCTGTTGTTATTGTTGTTGTTGCATAATTAATGCGTATATATTTATTTCTTTTTATTAATTATTTTTATTTATTTTACAAATTTTTAATAAATATTCTAGAATTTATTTCATAAATTTAAAAAAAAAAAAATAATTATTTACTAGAAAAATAGAATAAATATTTTCTTGTATTTTTTTTTTGAGTTTTTGCTGTTCAACAACAAACTGCAAGCAGTTCTTTTCTTTTTATCAAGCAGTTCAATTGCCCTAATGAACTATGCTCTCTCGCTCTCTCTGACTCACTCTCTGACTATCTCTTTGATGTTGATCTTTTGCATGTTGGCAACATTGCACTTGTTATAGCTGTTGTTATTGTTGTTGTTTAAGTGCTTGTTAGCCTTTTTGTATGCCATTAGCAACTAGCCACACGCAGACACCCAGAAGAAGCCTTTGGTGTTTTGTTCAACTATTTTGCATGCAAAGCAGACGCCATAACAGCAAGCAAGCAAGCAGTCTCAGTAGCAATGATGGCAGAGCAGCAGCAGCAGCGTAGAAGCAGCATAGAGCAGTGCAAAAGCAAGCAGTGGGCAGCAGTGAGATAACGCCTCCCATTTTCAGCACTTTGAAAAAGTTTAAATATAAATTAAAAACTTTTCTCATTTTTTGTAATTTTTGTTGTTGTTGTTGTTGTTGTTCTTTTGGTATTTTATTTGGTATGTATTTTATGTGAAAAGCAAAGTAAAAACTTTATCCTGGCGACATTGAACAGCTGTTGTTCTTGTTGTTGTTGTTGTTATTATTATTATCGTTGTTGTTGTTGTTGTTGTTAAGTAGATGTTTGCTGTTGAAGCTATCAGCATTAGCACATTTTAATCTTTAGCCGTAATCCTTTACCAATTTCCGTTTCACTTACTTTTACAGCCTTAAGGCGCAGCAGTAGCCGCAGCAGTAGTCGAAAAATCTAAAGCTCAGAAAAGAAAAAAAAAAAAACCCGTAAAAAACCTAAACCTAGCGTATTTGCAATACATTATCGCTGTCAGATGAAGTTGTCCCTTTGGATAAAATTAATTGCATCCTTTTTCGGCCAAAAATTACTGGCAGAACCAAACATTGTGTGGCGAACGACGTAGGCAACGGCAACAACGACAACATTGTTGTAATATTTTTGTTAGTAAAATGTGGTCAAAGTTTGGCTGCCATAAAGGCGCAAACAACAAGCTCTGTGTGTGTGTGTGTGTGTGCGGCTGTGTGTGTGAGGCAAGCCACAAACATCTGACCGTAATGCAAACGCATTTGCTGTCTCTCTCTCTCTCTCGCTCTCTCTTGCTCTCTCTCTCGCCTTGTGAACACATTTGCGGCCTGTTACAAAAGCCTGAAGCTCTCTAAGAGTCTCGAAATAACCAAAAAATGCTGTTTTACTGATCAAAGCGTGAGTGAAAGAGAGAGAGAGGAAGAGTGTGTGAGTGAAAGAGAGAAAAGTTGTAGCAGGTCAGCGGGCAGAGGGCGAGGCATTAGTTCAACATGAAAGGCATTGCATTTTGCTTGCGGCTTGCTTGAGGCCAAACAGTAGCAGCAGCAGTAGCAGTAGCAGCAGCAGCAGCAGCAGCAGTAGCAGCAGTAGCAGCAGTAGCAGCAATAGCAGCAGCAGCAGCAGCAGCAGCAGCAGCAATGGCAGCAGCAGTCAACCTTATGCAACATACAAGCTAGCAAAAATCAGTGGCAAGTAGCAAGCAAAGTGCACTAAGAGTATATGTGCGACATGTCTGTGTGTGTGTACTCTGTGCTGTGCGTGTGTGTGTGTGTGTGTGTGTGTGAGGCCACTAACTGTAATCTTTGACTGTAGCCATATATCTCCTTGTGGTTTACAAAAGGAAATTAAGTTCAATAAAAGTGTATTTTGTAATTTATTAGGTTTTACTTTTTGCCGACTTCGCTTTAAATTTAAACTGCTTGCCGAGCAACCCCCTTCCCCCCCCCTTCCACCCCTCTCTCAATTCTAATTTGAAAACTAATAATTTTGACAACTTCTTAATATGCAATTTCATTACGAAATCAGAATCAGGCCGAAAAAAAAACTTGCCTTGTCAACAAACTAGCAACTGGCAACTAGCAAGTGGCAAGTGCCAGCTGCAAAACTGCAACTTCTATTTCTGCAACTTTCTCTTTCTTCTTCTCCCTTCTCCTTCATCTTGTCAGTAGCATGAGCTGGCTGAATTGCTGGCTGGGAACTGTGCAACCGGAGTATAATTGCATTTCGTGGACAATTAATTTCTTTTCTATTGCCCATTTTCGTTGTAATTTAATTGCAAATTACTTCCTTTTGTGTGTGTGTGTTTGTGTGTCCTTGTGTCCTTGTGTCCGTTTTTGCGTTTCGTTTCTCGTAATTGTAGCTTCATTTGCCTTTTGCTTATGCTCTACGACGATTCGTTCAAGCTACTACTGGCTACTCATTCCTCTCTCTCTCTCACTTGCTCACTTGCACGGCCAGTAAGAGCAAGAGCCAACGAGAACGAAAAGTGTCTAGAGCCGACTGCATGCGAAATTAGCAAAAATGTAAAACCAAATTGCAAAAGTTTTTTCTCTACGACAATAACAACAACAACAACAACAGTAACAACAAGCATAACAAGCGACGCAAAAGGCTGTAAATCTAGTAAATTGCAAGTAGCCACAGTTGAATTTGACTGATTCAGTGGTTTTGCATTATTATGTGACTATTTATTGCAATTGCACTGCACTGCACTGCACTGCTTGGCTTACATATGCATATATACACTGTGCTAGTTCACACTTTGCTTATGTGATCAGCAGTTGAGAGAGAGAGATGCAGCTACTTAACTAACACTGCTTCATTTGTCTAGTGCAGCATTTTGCTGAGAGCGCACTGCTTTGCCTGCATAATACACTCACTGCATATGTGATCACAACTGAGAGCAAAGCAAGCAGTTCGCTCATAGCAAAATTTGAGCGTGCACTGCTTGCTATGCATATACTGACAAAGCAGTTTCACACACACTGATCACAACTGCAGCAGCAAGACAGAGACAAAGCTATATAACTATTAAAGAAGCTCGCTCTTCTAATGCTGCGCATATTAATATGTTAAGCAACAGCTGTGTGTTTTTCTTGTTTACATTTCTGATTCGCCAAGTGTGTAGCTTTACTTGCTTCAACCAAATATAATAATGATGGCGTAAAATGTCAAATGAAATTTAATGCTATGCTCAAGTGTCTGTAGATTGTTTTTCTCTTCTCTTTTCTTTTCTGGTTTCTCTTGTTTTACTCTGCCATTCTGCAATAATATAACAAAAATACATAGTATATATATTTTGTAGTTGACTAAATATATTAGCTAATCTCTTGAAAGTATTTAATGCATACATATTGAATAATTTATAAATTTTACACTATATACTATGTACATAAAATATGTATAATAATCAATTTGATAATTAATCAACTGTACATATTATTTTCACGCTCATTTAATTATTTCTAGTTGATTAATTCATATTTAGCACAAACGCTTGCACGCCATCATTATTATATTTGGTTGAAGTAAGTAAAGCTACACACTTGGCGAATCAGAAATGTAAACAAGAAAAACACACAGCTGTTGCTTAACATATTATACATATGCGCAGCATTAGAAGAGCGAGCTTCTTTAATAGTTATATAGCTTTGTCTCTGTCTCGCTGCTGCAGTTGTGATCAGTGTATGTGAAACTGCTTTGTCAGTATATGCATAGCAGTGCAGTGCACGCTCACATATTGCCAAGAGCGAACTGCTTGCTTTGCTCTCAGTTGTGATCACATAAGCAGTGAGTGTATTATGCAGGCAAAGCAGTGCGCTCTCAGCAAAATGCTGCACTAGACAAATGAAGCAGTGAGATAGTTAAGTAGCTGCATCTCTCTCTCTCAACTGCTGATCACTTAAGCAGAGTGTGAACTAGCACAGTGTATATATGCATATGTAAGCCCAAGCAGTGCAGTGCAGTGCAGTGCAATTGCAATAAAGAGTCACATAATAATGCAAAACCACTGAATCAGTCAAATTCAACTGTGGCTACTTGCAATTTACTAGATTTACAGCCTTTTGCGTCGCTTGTTATGCTTGTTGTTACTGTTGTTGTTGTTGTTGTTATTGTCGTAGAGAAAAAACTTTTGCAATTTGGTTTTACATTTTTGCTAATTTCGCATGCAGTCGGCTCTAGACACTTTTCGTTCTCGTATGGCTCTTGCTCTTACTGGCCGTACAAGTGAGCAAGTGAGAGAGAGAGAGAGAGGAATGAGTAGCCAGTAGTAGCTTGAACGAATCGTCGTAGAGCATAAGCAAAAGGCAAATGAAGCTACAATTACGAGAAACGAAACGCAAAAACGGACACAAGGACACACAAACACACACACACACACACACAAAGGGAAGTAATTTGCAATTAAATTACAACGAAAATGGGCAATAGAAAAGAAATTAATTGTCCACGAAATGCAATTATGCTCCGGTTGCACAGTTCCCAGCCAGCTCATGCTACTGACAAGATGAAGGAGAGGGAGAAAGAGAAAGAGAAAGTTGCAGAAATAGAAGTTGCAATTTTGCAGCTGGCACTTGCCAGTTGCCAGTTGCCAGTTGCCAGTTGCCAGTTGCTAGTTTGTTGACAAGGCAAGTTTTTTTTCGGCATGATTCTGATTTCGTAATGAAATTGCATATTAAGAAGTTGTCAAAATTATTAGTTTTCAAATTAGAAATGAGAGAGGGGTGGAAGGGGGGGGGGAGGGTTGCTCGGCAAGCAGTTTAAATTTAAAGCCAAGTCGGCAAAAAGTAAAACCTAATAAATTACAAAATACACTTTTATTGAACTTAATTTCCTTTTGTAAACCACAAGGAGATATATGGCTACAGTCAAAGATTACAGTTAGTGGCCTCACACACACACATAGAGCACACACAGACATGTCGCACATATACTCTTAGTGCACTTTGCTTGCTACTTGCCACTGATTTTTGCTAGCTTGTATGTTGCATAAGGTTGACTGCTGCTGCCATTGCTGCTACTGCTGCCATTGCTGCTGCTGCTGCTGCTGCTACAATTGCTGCTACTGCTACTGCTGCTACTGCTACTGTTTGGCCTCAAGCAAGCCGCAAGCAAAATGCAATGCCTTTCATGTTGAACTAATGCCTCGCCCTCTGCCCGCTGACCTGCTACAACTTTTCTCTCTTTCACTCACACACTCTTCCTCTCTCTCTCTTTCACTCACGCTTTGATCAGTAAAACAGCATTTTTTGGTTATTTCGAGACTCTTAGAGAGCTTCAGGCTTTTGTAACAGGCCGCAAATGTGTTCACAAGGCGAGAGAGAGCGACAGAGAGAGAGAGAGAGACAGCAAATGCGTTTGCATTACGGTCAGATGTTTGTGGCTTGCCTCACACACACAGCCGCACACACACACACACACACAGAGCTTGTTGTTTGCGCCTTTATGGCAGCCAAACTTTGACCACATTTTACTAACAAAAATATTACAACAATGTTGTCGTTGTTGCCGTTGCCTACGTCGTTCGCCACACAATGTTTGGTTCTGCCAGTAATTTTTGGCCGAAAAAGGATGCAATTAATTTTATCCAAAGGGACAACTTCATCTGACAGCGATAATGTATTGCAAATACGCTAGGTTTAGGTTTTTTACGGGTTTTTTTTTTTTTCTTTTCTGAGCTTTAGATTTTTCGACTACTGCTGCGGCTACTGCTGCGCCTTAAGGCTGTAAAAGTAAGTGAAACGGAAATTGGTAAAGGATTACGGCTAAAGATTAAAATGTGCTAATGCTGATAGCTTCAACAGCAAACATCTACTTAACAACAACAACAACAACAACGATAATAATAATAACAACAACAACAACAAGAACAACAGCTGTTCAATGTCGCCAGGATAAAGTTTTTACTTTGCTTTTCACATAAAATACATACCAAATAAAATACCAAAAGAACAACAACAACAACAACAACAACAAAAATTACAAAAAATGAGAAAAGTTTTTAATTTATATTTAAACTTTTTCAAAGTGCTGAAAATGGGAGGCGTTATCTCACTGCTGCCCACTGCTTGCTTTTGCACTGCTCTATGCTGCTGCTGCTGCTCTGCCATCATTGCTACTGAGACTGCTTGCTTGCTGCTTGCTTGCTTGCTGTTATGGCGTCTGCTTTGCATGCAAAATAGTTGAACAAAACACCAAAGGCTTCTTCTGGGTGTCTGCGTGTGGCTAGTTGCTAATGGCATACAAAAAGGCTAACAAGCACTTAAACAACAACAATAACAACAATAACAACAGCTATAACAAGTGCAATGTTGCCAACATGCAAAAGATCAACATCAAAGAGATAGTCAGAGAGTGAGTCAGAGAGAGCGAGAGAGCATAGTTCATTAGGGCAATTGAACTGCTTGATAAAAAGAAAAGAACTGCTTGCCGTTTGTTGTTGAGCAGCAAAAACTCAAAAAAAAAAAAAAAAATATATAAGAAAATATTCATTTTATTTTTCTAGTAAATAATTTTTTTTTTTAAATTTATAAAAAAAATTCTAGAATATTTATTAAAAATTTTGTAAAAATAAATAAAAAATAATTAATAAAAAAAATAAATATATACGCATTAATTATGCAACAACAACAATAACAACAGCTATTACAAGTGCAATGCTGCCAACATGCAAAAGATCAACATCAATGAGATAGTAAGAGAGTGAGTGAGAGAGAGCGAGTGAGCATAGTTCATTAGGGCAATTGAACTGCTTGATAAAAAGAAAAGAACTGCTTGCAGTTTGTTGTTGAGCAGCAAAAACACAAAAAAAAAAAAAATACAAGAAAATATTAATTCTATTTTTCTAGTAAATAATTTATAAATTTTAAAATTATGAAATAAATTCTACAAAATTTATTAAAAATTTTGTAAAAATAAATAAAAAATAATTAAAAAAAAAAAATAAATATATACGTATTAATTATGTGCTGTTTGAATCAAAAACAAAAAAAAAAAATTGTTTTTTGCTTGTTGAAAACATTTAATTTATTTGTCAATATTATAAAATTGTACATTTATGGCACTTAATGCCGCAATGTGCAATTTTATCATTTGCATGTTTCTTAATAAAATTACGGTAAATAAATCAATACACAGACAGACAAAAATTTAAAAAGCGCAACCGTTCCGAGTGACCAATTTTCATCGTTCAAAAAATGTTGCGGTATATCAATATCGTCATCATATCGTTGGCCATGTAATTTACGCTTAATTTGTTGCCATTACCACAAAAATGCATTAATTGTAAATGTATAAGTGTCTGTGCCTGTGTGTATGTGTGTGAAAACGCCTTTAAATGCGCTGCAATTATTTGCAATGCAATTTTAATTGAGTGCTGAAATATTTGCGGCCATATTCACGATTCAATAAAATATATAACGAGCATCAATTATATATTTATTGAAAATCTCCGCAAGGCTCATAAAACAATTTTCAAACTAATATTACAAATGCTTATACATACATATATAGCAATAATATGCACATTAATAATTTCAATAGTTTTGTGGTTAAAAACAATAAATAGCACTATAAAAAAAAAACAAAGCTTCTTTAATAGTCAAAAATATATAAAAAATTATATAAATAGCAAACAATTGCATTTTTCATGCTGTTGTCCAGTTGTAAGTGCATTCTGATTGGTTGACAAAATTATAAGAGTTTAAGCGATGAGCGATGAGTTTACCAAAAAATATTGAGCTTAAGTATGCGCCAGCAATGGCAACTTACTCTCTGAGCGCGCTCAAACGATAAAGCAGTTGAAAAACTGCACTCTTGCATTGGATTGGTCAAGCTCTACTGCTTGCTTTCACAATATCATTTCGCTCTCACTCTGACACCTTTTAAAGTGATTGCATGCAGAGCTGACCGGATTTTGTACTCTCACATCGCTGCTTGCATTCACTCACACAAGCAGCCTAATGTCAAATTGCAATTTTTTTATTGGTCTTTAAATTCTTTAAAAAAATCACACAAAATAATATAAATAGTAGAAAATGCAATTAAATGAATAATAAAAAAATATATAAAAAATTGCAAAAAATTCTTTATTTAATTATTTATTTATTAAATAATTTAAAAAAAAAAATCAATTAATTAATTATGCATAATTTGAAATATTTTCATAGCTTATATGCCGCACACTTTATAGTGCAGTCTCTAATACTCTAATACAAACTGGCTGTGCCACATGTGGCTAGATATCCGTAGCAAGCTTCATCGTTATAAAGTACATTCAATTCCCAGATTCGTTTGCTTGTTGCTGCTGCTTGCTTGTTGCAGTTGCAGTTGCAGTTGCAGTTTTGCTTTTTCCGCAAAAGATACAAGCGATTGCATTCCATCATTTTTGGCCCATCGTATATTTTGGCAATCTACAGCAGCAATAGACGCTGCTCTGCCGCCCTTTTTAGTCTAGTGTAACGCCACTTAAACACAAAATGTGCAACGATAGTACGTTTTTGTTGCATGCACCATGTTGCAACTGCCAAAGTTAGTTGCACAAATGCATTTGTAATAATTTAGTTGGGCCTAGCAATGTTTTGGAAGCTGGCTGGCTGGCATGCCTCATGCCACATGCAATACATGCTTACAACTGTCTGCCACCATATCCCCAGAGCGTTTGTGCTTTATGTGTCTCTCTCTTACTCTCTCTCTCTCTATGTGTGTGTGTGTGTGTGTGTGTTAATAAATTGAGTTGGCCGTCTATGGTGCAAATAGTGCAATAGTGCAACATAAGAGAGAGAGAGAGAGAGAGAAATGAGCTTGCAACATTAGAAGCAGCATTTGGCATATTTGAAGTTTTGCTAGTCGTGTGGCGCCACACTGAGCCTGTCGATTTCATTTCAAATGCGCCTTTGGGCCATAAAATTTTGACACAAACACGAACGCCAAACAGTTTTGCATACAGCATGCTGCATGTTGCATGCCGCATATGCTCATTTGCTAGTCGTTATTAAATTGCGTTTTTTGGCACAAGCACAAA
This sequence comes from Zaprionus obscuricornis, assembly GCA_037044475.1. Lineage (NCBI taxonomy): Eukaryota > Metazoa > Arthropoda > Insecta > Diptera > Drosophilidae > Zaprionus > Zaprionus obscuricornis. Next base: position 4,692 of record JBAMBR010004924.1, on the reverse strand, counting down.
ACCTTGGACCTTGGCACTAACTGTAACTATGGCACAGCTTAGACGGACAAATGTTGTTGTTGTTGTAGGGGGTAGGGAATGGGGGGGGGGTGATGCTGGATTGGAGAAGAGGCAAAAGGCATTTTAATGAACTGCATGCAAAAAGGGTTTTGGGCTGGGCAGTAAAATGAAGCTTTTGCCCTTTGTGCATTTATTTGTTTGCATTGCCACTGATTGTATTTGCATTTCTCTCTCGCTCTCTTTCACTCTCTCGCTCTCTCTTTCACTCTCTTGCTCTCTCTCTTTTGCACATTGTGTACAATTGGCAAGCGTTCGATTTCGTGTAATGAAATTTTCTAATCAAAGCGTTTTGTTTATTTGCTCGGCTGCAGTTAAAGCTTTCAATTGGCTTGTTGACAACCAACCGCACACAATACACACACACACAATACACACACACAATACACACACACATAGACATTACACACACATATACACACACATATACACAATGCTATATATGATTGTATTTTTGTGTTGACATTAGATCAAAAGGTTTGTCAATTGTGCAAATAGTAATTAGTTGTAATTAGCTTTTTAGCTATATATAGCTAAAAATATACACTGTGCAAAAAAAAAAAAACAATAAACAATTTACATTTATATATGCATATACATATATGTATCTCGCTCTAACACGCTTTAGCTTTTGGCGCCTTTTGCTAAATTGAATTGAAGTCAAAAAAAAAACTTCAAAGTCACATTTTAATTTGCATTTAAAGCAAACAATAAGCCATAATTTATAGCTATCTCTCTCTCTCCCTCTCTCTCCCTCTCTCTCTCTCTCTCTATACATATATAATTAACTCTATTCCCACAAGCGTAACACAAAAGTCTTTGAAAACTCATTTGAATATGAAAATTTTTCAAAATTCATATTCAAATTCAAATTTTCACAGCTCTCTCTTTCTCTCACTCACTCACTCTCTCTCTCTCATTCTCTCACACTGCACTGCTTTTCGCTCACAATGCTGTTGAGTTCAATGAGGTGTTAAACCATAATTTGCACAAAAACCAAAACCCCGTAGCCGTAGCTTCCCAGCTTCCCATCTACACATTCTTCCAACCTCCAACTTCTCATCTTTCTCATCCTACATTTTCTAGCGCTTTCAGCTTTTATTTCTCTTACTACACGCCAACAAAATGCTGTAGCACTAACCGGCTAGCTTCCTCTTCCTCTTCCACTTCCACTTCCCCTTCCTCTTCTCTTTCTTCCTCTCTGTTTCTCCTCCCTCCTCCAATGCTTAACATACCGCGCACATTTGCATTTTACGCGTTTTGGCGCTTTAATTTCGCCTGCGCTTCAACAGTTTTTTTTTTTTTTTTTTATTATTTTTTATTTTTTTTCTTTCAGCTGTTTATACCCTGTAAATAGATAATGTTGTCTGTTAGCGGGTATTTTTGTTCTAGCTTGTAGTTCCTGACGCAGCTGTGCTACTTATTCGACTTCTAGTTTAGCTCTAGTTTCAGCTGTATTACCAATTTCAATTTCACTTCCGATTTCAGTTCCTCACCTAGTTATACTTAGGTTTCTAGCTCTATTTCAAGTTTTAGCATCAGTTCCTAGTTCCAGTTCTAGTTTCATTTCTAGTGCCAATTCTAGTTCGAGTTCTAATTCCAATTTTAGGTCCAATTCTAGTTCCATTACTAGTTCCTGTTCTAATATGTATCAGTTTTAGTTCCAGTTTCAGTTCCAGTTCTAGTCCACTTAAAATTCAAGTTCTAGATCTAGTTCTAGTTCCAGTTCTAGTTCCTGTTCTAGTTCTAGTTCTAGTTCCAGTTCTAGTTCCAGTTCTAGTTCCTGTTCGAGTTCCAGTTCTAGTTCCAGTTCTAGTTCTAGTTCTAGTTCCAGTTCTAGTTCCATTTCAAGTTCAAGTTCTAGTTCTAGCTCTAGTTCCAGTTCTAGTTCTAGTTCTAGTTCCAGTTCTAGTTCCAGTTCTAGTTCCAGTTCTAGTTCCAGTTCTTAGTTCCAGTTCTAGTTCCAGTTCTAGTTCTCAGTTCTAGTTTCAGTTCTACGTGTCGAGTTCTGTCAGTAGTTCTAGTTCTAGTTCTAGTTCCAGTTACTAGTTCCAGTTACAGTTCCAGTTCCATTTCAGCTTCCATTTCCCTTTCTACACAATTTCGTTTTTAGCGACAGTTTGCTTTGTCATCAGTAATATAATTTCTGGTTCCAGTACAGGTTCCACTTTAGTTCTAGTTCTGTTCATAGTTCCGGTTCCAGTTCAGCTTAAATTTTCAGTTTGTTTTGGCATTAATTCAAATTGAAAAAACATTTCTGATGCTAGTACACATTCAACTTTTAGTTCTAGTTCCAGTTCTGGTTCTAGTTCCAGTTCCAGGTTCCACTTCAGGTTCCATTTCCATTTCCATTTCTAGTTCCATTTCTAGTTCCAGTTCTAGTTCCATTTTTAGTTCTAATTGCAGTTCCACTTCTATTTCTAGTTCAAATTCAATTTCCAGTTCCTATCAAATTTCCAGTTGCTCTTCCAGTTTCACTTCAAATTCTAGTTTTCCCTAGCAGTTGCTCTTCTAGCTCCTCAACAATTTTCAATATTCCTTAGACTTTCAGCTTCAGTTTCAGTTTCTTTTCAAGGATATCTTCAAGTCTCTCAACTAAATAATTTTTTTATAATTTTTCCCAGCTCGCCTTTAGCTTCTGTTTTTTTTTTTTCTTGCATCTTTTCTTGTGTTTGTGTGTGTCTGGGTGTGTGTTACATTTTGGCGCGCATAAATGGCGTCCGTCTATTGTTTGTGCGCTGAGCCAGAGAGCACAGTGCCTCAAAGTGTTTGGCCACAATTACGCAATGGTTGTAGGAGCACAGCGCGGTGGCAGCCAAAGGGCCGCAAGGCAACCATAAGAAGTTAAAAAAAGAAAGAGAAGAAGATGCTGTGGAAGTTGTGGCAGCTGAAGGCGTGAGAGATGCATGCGCTGCTATCAAATTTAATCGCCATGAAATTTGTGGGCCATAAAATAGGTTCGAGTAGGGGAGTGGGCGTGGCAAAAGTAAACAGTGGCGATGCGTAACGTAACACTAAATTTTATTAGCTTCAATTTAACAATTTGTGGCATGCCACTGCCATTCGTGTGGCACTGTGTCCGCCTTGACTTTATTATTAATATTTAAGGCAAAACATTTAGAATAATTTTTCTTTCTTTGTTTTTTTTTTTTGGCTAGAGTTTTGCGGCATGAACTTCATTTCACCTGCTGCTGCAGCTAATAAGCATAGACAGTGAGAGAGAGAGAGAGCGAGAGAGAAAGCATTTTAATTTTTCACTTGGATGAGTGCAAAATTAAGACATTAAATGCGGATTCCCCTTGTTGTAGCTGCCCAGCAGTAGAAAGAGACAAAGACAAAGAGAGAGAGAGAGAGAGATGAAGTTGTAGCAGCAGCAGCTGTGGCATTGTCTGCTGACGAAACGAAACTGATTTTAATAACAGTCATCTGTGCCGCTGTGCATAACGATGCGTAACGCGAATGCGAAACGCCTCGAAATACTCAGCCAGCAGCCACAGTCTCCGCCACTGCCACTGTCTCTCTGCTGGCCACGTTATGACTTTGATTCATCAGTACGTTGTCCGTGCTGCTGCTTGCCTGCTTGGCATTTGCATACGAATGGCGCCTTGGCATAAGTTCACTTGCTAGAGAGGCGTGGCAGTGGTGGCGGCAAATTTAACTTCAATTTGCTTTTAGATAAGCAACAAAATGCGTTGCATATTCTCTAATTGCTTGGCAATTTTTGAAAAAGGTGGCAAAAGTTTATGACTAAATGCGTGTGGCAGCAGCAGCAGCAGCAGCAACAGTGGCAGCCTTAGCTGCAACATTAGCTAAAACTGTCCCCAAAGGCTACGCTGTGTATAGCTGCTTAAACTTCAACTTGTAGCAATAACAAGATTTTCTAAGCAATTCCCTAAACACACTACAAATGTCATACAGAGTGTGAGTGAGAGAGAGTGAGAGAGAGGGAGAGAGTGTGTATGTGTGTCTGTGTGTGTGTGTGTGTGTTTTTCCCTTGGCAGCGTGTGTGTAATAAAACTTTATTGAATTGTATTGATTTTAAAATTATTATCATCGAAGCGGAAGTAATGCAATGTTACTCGCTTTGCGTCTCTCACACACACTCTCTCTCTCTCTCACTCTCCAAGTTGTGTGTGTGTGTGTGAGCTAAGCTCTTACTCTTTGTCTTTTCGTATGTAAGGGAAGCGCGCGCTCAACTGGCAACTGCTGCTGCTGCTGCTGCCGTTGCTTATACTACCGCCATTGCTTATACTGCTGCCTCTGCCTCTACCACTGCCACTGCTACAGCTACTACTTCAACTGCTGCTATTGGAATTTCACAAACAACAACATTTTCATTATTGTGTGCAACTGTGCAAAAAAAGAAAAGAACAAAAGCCAAAAGCTGCTGCTCTAGCTCCTGCGTCTTATTGTCGATGCGAATGTCTGCGTCTGTGCGTCTCTGCGTAAAAGGGGTGGCAAAAAAAAAACAAAAAAATAAATAAAAATAAAGGCAAATATAGCGCCCCTTTACCCTTCCCCTACCCCATTTATACTTTCATACAGCGCCTTGCACTTTAAGTCTCTGCTTCAAGTGCTTACAACTTTCCATTTCAATGGCGGCGCCACAAAGTAGGCAATGATTTTTTTTTTGTT
>JBAMBR010004922.1:0-24379 GCA_037044475.1 Zaprionus obscuricornis | reverse complement strand
CTTTCTATAATTCTGCCATCTGTCGATTATATAGTATAATCTATCTATCATATATTAACTATATTTAGCATGTGTAACTAAATATAGCTAAACATAGAAATGTTAATGACTTAAACTTAATGCCAAAAACTTAACTTGACCAAATTATAAAGTCATTTCTTCAAGCTGAGTAACAATGTGTAGTTCATAGACACAATTTGCTTTAGCTGTTAAATTTTGGGCATTAACTAGACGAACATTAAATTAAGATAAAGTTAAACAAGACTTTATGCATAAAGTTAACATTTATTTATTTTTTATTTTTTATTTTTAAGTCTTGTGAATCAGCAGCAATTGTTAAATTTGTATAGAAAGCATTAAGAATTTGACAATTATAGTTTATTCATAGGATTTTCAGCTATAATATCATTAGATTTTTCATTAGTCTGAATCGTCACATCTCTGAATCATTATATGCAGCTGTTCCTAGCAGCGTCCCTTTACTTATATTTCTTATCAGCTGACAATCTTTGCTTCTCTCTCTTTCACTGTCTCTATATCAGTAGCGTAGTATGCTTTTGTCACTCTCAATTCTTACACATATTATCTTCTATATAATATATTCATCTACATAATCATCAGATTCTTCACATCTCTGAATCATTGTGTGCAGCTCTTGCTTACTGTATAAAAAAACTGTAGGACTTTCATTAGCGAAAATCTGCAGAAGTCTTGACTTTGCTAGTTTGTCTTTCTCTATGTCTCTATATCTTAAATTATATATAGCAGATCTTCACTTGATTATCAACTGATATTGCAAAGATATCTGAAATTTCTCAACTAGAAACTAGCTATATCTATGTATTTCTGTTCCTCTTTCTCTCTATGTCTTAGCATATATAGAACTATATCTTAAATTAAATATAGCAGCTCTTCACTTGATTATCAACTGATATTGCAAAGATCAGTATAATTTCTTAACTAGAATCTAGCTATATCTATGTATTTCTGTTCCTTTCACTTTATAGACAATGTTTAGTGCAAATTTCAACTATTTTCTCTTCATATTGCAGAGCAATATTTTAAATTTTCACTAAACAAATTTCAAGTTTCAGCCAACAGTTTGTTTTATAGTGCATTTAATATTCGTTAGGCATGCGGCATTTAAAGCTGCAGCTTAGCTCGCTGCTTTTTCATAGCCGGTTCTCTACTTTTTTTTGTATTGCTGGTGATAAGCGATCAACTTTTCCGGTAACAAGTGCAGTTACGAGAATAGAATGCTGAATGCTGTTATTCAATATGCATATGTCCCAAGTGTCTATCTGTGTGTGTGTGTGCGAGTGTATCTGTATCTGTGTCGTGCATCTGCATCGGTGTAGCAAGACTTGGTGTGTGTGTGTGTGTGCGTATTGTAAATCGGTTACGTGACTGCGGCATGCAACCGTTAGATGGCCAGGCCAAGAACAGAGAACAGGCAATGGCAGCCAGCAGCAGCTGTAGCTGTAGCAGTTGCAGCAACAAAAATTCAAAGTCAAAACCGTTAAACTAACATAGTTAACTAAAGATACAGATATATATATATATATATCTGTGCATATAAATTAAAGACAAAGACAAATAAATATATATAAATTTATATATATATATCTTGCTATAACTGATATATCTTTCATTACTGTTGTTGTTGTTTTTCTTAATTTGTAAGAGTAAAAAAAAAAAAATTACGTTTTTTGTGGCTGCTGACGATGCGTTTGTGGTTTTGGCTTTTGCTTTTGCGGTTGTTGTTGTTGATAGCGCGGCTTTAACTGTTGTATTTGTAGTTGTAGTTGTCGACGAAGCAGCAGGCGAACAGTGCAAGATTATATAGCTGAAAACGCGAAAGATTTGTTGTTTTCTTTTTGCTTTCTTTTGTATATCAATTCACAATTGTTGTAGAGTTGGCGGCGGCGGCACGTCTGAACTTGAAACTGAAAACTTAAATCATAAAAAAAATAAACTTTTTATTTTTTGTTGCGTTGCGTTGCGCGTTGCGTCGTAGCACTTGTTAAACGCGACTGTCGATTATGTCAGCGACTTGTTTTATTTATTTCTTTATTATAAATATTTTTATTTTATTTTATTTAATTTAATTATGTTTTCTGCTTCTTTTGCTGCTGCTTGCTAAGTGAATTTCAACAAAATAATAATTTATAAAATTTATAATTATAAAATATATTAAAAACAATAAAATTATTTTAACAAAGTCACGAAACGCAATGCGCACGTTTTTATCACGTTATTTTTGTTGTTGTTTTCTTTCTTTCATTTCACGCGTCGCGCGTCGCGTTGCAAATATTTGTAAAAAATTGTAAAATCATTTATTATCATTTATTTATCATTTGTTTTAATTGCAAGTTGGCGCCCGTCGCCCGTTGCCGTTGCCGTTGCTGAGGCCGTCGTATTGCCATTGCCGTTGCCAACGCGCTTAAACCAGTTAAGACAACGCCGAAAAAAAAAACAAAAAACGAAAGAAATTTCACTTTGAATGCGGCGCATAAAAAAACTGCTGTAAATGCCAAGGAGGCAAGGCGTGTAGCGTTGGGGCAGTGGGACGCTGGAAGGTAAGAGCACGATGGGCTGACGTAGAGCTGTGAAATTTTGTACATTTTGTTTTTGGGCATGTATGGCCAATATGTTGGCCAGCGGAAATGGCCATAAGGCGGCGGCATGCGGGTAAAAGCTCAGCACAGCTCAGCTCTTAGTATTTACAGTTTGCCAGAAGACGAAAGCAGAAACAGTGAGAAAACAGAGAAGGTGTGGCAGCAGCTCATTATACAAAATGAAAACGAAACGAAACGCACAAATATTTGTCTCTCTCTTTGTTATTGTTGTTGCTGCTGTTGCTGTTTATTGGGAAAGTAAGTGGACGAACACTTCGTATGTGTGTGTGTCTTGGCCACGTTGAGAAATTGCAATCTGTGCGCTTGATCTCGCGCATACCTGCCCGCCGCCGCCGCCGCCGCATGGCAATAACAACGATAACAACAGCAGCAACAACTGTGACACGCCCTTGCCACATACAACAAGCTCTACCTGTAGTTGTCGCTGTGTGTTGTTATGTTATGTGTCTACCTGTAGCTCAACAACTCAGCAGCTACAGCAGCTCAACAACACTGACAACCTATCCCAACGGGTTTCAGCCTGTGTCGCGGTATGTGGCTTTTGTCATAGGGCGGCGTGCAAACTTCTTCCTGCTGAAGCATGCAACAAGTGCGCCTTGTACACAACAAACAGCAAAAAGAGTAAAAAAAAAAACCAAGCGCAGATTGAAAAATTGCAAAACAAACAAGACAAAAAGCTATGCAGACCACAAACTGTTTCCCCTTCACATACACTTTGCAGCAAGCACAAGAGTCTCTCTCTGTGTGTGTAGTTGTGTGCAGCCTTTAACTTGGCCAATAAATGCAGCAAATTGTTAAATTACACAGCGTCAGTCGCTGCTGTTGCTGCTGCTGCCAAATACAAAATGGCTGACAAAATGAATGAAAATTAATTTTTTTTTGGAAAATATTTTTGAAAATGTTTTTTGCCAGTCAAACTTAGCAATCTCTGAGTCAGAGGCTGTGCTGCTCAAGCTTTTGCAGCAGCAGCGCCGCCAGCTGTCTAGTCCCATTGAAAATATTTCAGTTTAAAGGTTCATTAAACTGGTTTTTTATATATTTTCGTAGTGCGCGCCCCGCATACACACACAAACACACACACACACACATAGAGAGAGAAACGCATACAAAGAAAAGAAACGCACAACAATATAAGACGAGGGCAACTTTGTTGGCAGACAGCAAAATCGGGCAAACCAACGTATGAACTGGGCGACGGCAACGGCAACGGCAACGGGAACGGGAACGCGTCGTTCGCATTCGATATTAGCATATTTCTTTTGCCATAGAAATCTTTCACACACAGTTATACTACACAACATATATATATTTATATTTATGTATTATAACATTTTTTTTTTCGATTCGCTTCACATTCCATGAAACTTCTATGTTTTTGTATTCTCTTTTGTGTTTTTGTTTTTTTTGGTGGTGGCAATTCTTTTGGTTAAAACCGTTGTCAATATTTTTGCTGTTGTTTTTGATTTGTTTCTTGTTTTTTTGTTGATTACAAACAATTCTTTTCGTTGTTTTTTTTTCTTTTCTTCTTCCGTTTACATTTTGCACAATCACTACATACAAAATTTCTTTTGCTTTGGTTTTTTTTCACTTCTTGGCTTTAACCGTTTCGCGATGCGTATAATTTTTCATGCGCCAACGTGTCAGTTTCGTATGAAACGCGAGCTCTGACTGACTGCCACTGATCACAGATCACACTGTGAGCCGCCTATGCGCCCATGAAAACTTGTTTGCCTGTACGCTCAGAGCGTAACAGAGCGAGAGGGAGAGCGTGAGAGTAAATGCAGCAACAGCAGCAGCAGTAGCAGCAGGTGAGCGCGCATACACAGGTGAGAGAGCAAGCAACAAGTGAGCGGCGACGACGACTGCTGCTGCTGCTGCTGCTACTATTGCTGTGAGAGCTGTGAGACGCGCTGAGAGCGCAGCTTAAATGCTTGAGCGTTTGCTTGTATGAATTCGCCGCACAGTGGAGCGAATTAGAACTATTAATAGATTTTACAGCCAGAGTCAGTCGCGACTTGTGATTGTTAGTTAGTTACAATTGGTCTCTGATCGTCTAAGCATCGTTTAACGCAGCTCTTGCAAACAACTTAATAAATTCATGACCAAAAAAAATATTTCAACTTAATCACAAGATGCATAAAGAATGTTGTTGTCTATGAATTCACTTTATAAGGCTGCAAACAACAATAACAACGCCTACACGTTCAACTAGTTCAATTCCATTCATTCATACACAGTTTTTTCATATAGTAAAAACAACAACAATTTTCATTCATTACGTAACATTTGATAGTTTCCTGTTTTTGCTGTATCAATAGATTGAACTTACCTGGCACTGTTTCACCATTGAATGTGATCTGCACTGTATGTGTGCCATGTTCATGTGGCGTAAAGCTGGCGATGAAACGTTGACCGCCCAGTGAACGTACTGAGGATGTGACACGTCCGCCGTTAACAAGAATTTCTAAATTACCGGAACCGGCTTTAGAGCCATCGATTTCAAATTCAACAGGTCGTCCAATTGAACCATTGGGTATATCCTGTACACGTATGGCTCGAGCACCAGTTGCATTGCTGTCAATGGGACGAAAGCGTGATAATGAACTGTAGCCGGCAGGACCAGGACTATGTCCATTGCTTTCGGTGAGCACATGTTCGCTTGATTCCTTAACAGTTTTCGTATAGCCGCCAGATCTGTCCGTATATGTATTATTTGAATGCGATTTGACTGTGATGGCACTGGGTCTGCAGATAGACAGAGACAGAGACAGAGATTAGTTATATAAATTAAGATCAAGAAATTTTTTTCCTACTTATAGCGATCCACATCGTCGGGTGAATCGCGTCGATAATCTGAATGATGATGCTGCTGGTGCTGCTGTTGCTTATGCAATGCAAACTTATTGTACTGCGTATTACGCTGCGTCTCATTATCCAAATCGGGTCGTGCATAATTAAGTTCCGTATTCAGTTGCGTCTCCGTCATGTTCGCCAATGATTCCAGCGAATTGTGCGAGAGCATATGCTTCGTCTTATTGATAACATCCCAGCTATCGCGTCTAGCTGATGCTGGTTTTAACGATGAGACGCGCACATTGGACGAATGATCGATGCGTGGTTCAGGTGAACCAATGCGACGCATACGTTCCGTAGTGCCATATAGCGATGGACTAGCACGTACATTTGAATCCGTAACATAATTCGATGTGGACTTGTATGTCGATGATTTTTCCACTGTGCGCGATGATTCATAACCATTCTGCAAAAGTCAAAGTGTAAGAGAATTAATATCTATATAGAGAAGTATACGGCGTAATCATTGCTTACCTTATTCAAAGTATTTGTTACCGGACTGCCAATACGATGTGTTGCTGTTGTTATATATGCGCTATTTGGTGAATAACGTTGCACCGGTGAGGCGGAGGCATGCCGCGGACTGTTGCTAATGTTGCGCGTTGAGCTTTCAAACTGATTCGATGTCTTGATGGTCAGTGGACTGTGCGAATGCAGTTCGCTAGAGCGCGTCTACCAGAAGGAAGGCGTGGAATAGATAACAGATACAAAGATTAACAGATAATCAACAGTTTCAAAGTGATAATAATAATAGTATTTGTGGTAAGTTACTTGGGATTCGGTTGGATAAAAACAACAAACAAAACATAAAAAATAAAAAAAAAAAATATTTTTAACGAGCAAGAACAAAAATTTAGTTACATTCAGTGTGGGACTAGGTATTGGACTGAGCGAGCTCGTCAGCTGCTGGTGCTGCTGCTGCTGTTGATGATGATGGTGGCGCTGATAAGTGCTGCTACTGCTGCTGCTGCTATTGTTGATAAGTTCACGCTCCTCGCGTGGTGCCGCCAACTTGGGCTTGGCACTAACCCGACGCTGACTGTACAATTCATTTTCCTTGTCATAGTAATAATCATTCTTGGTCGAGCTGCTATTGGAGGTTTTTGAATCTCGACGAGCATTTTCCGTGTACAACTCATTGGAATTCAGATACTTCACTGTTGGTGAACCGTTGGCCAATGGTGGCGGGGGTGGGGGCGTTGGAGAGGCATGGTTCTCCTGTCGAAGGCAATTTTGAGTGTGGCGCAGGGGAGGATTTGGATTAATTTTGTGTATGTGTATTGTGTATTAGGTTAGCCAAACATTTCAAATTTTGATGTGCAAGACAGTTGGACAGACAAAGAGTTGTTAAATAGTAGAAGCCTCCACCACGTGCAGTAATAGAGATGAAGTCATGCTATGTGCTCAACACTTACCTCACTTTCGCGCTTGTAGTACCTGGAACTGGAGCTATGATAATCGGTTGTATCTAATTTCGGTGAATACTGCGGTGAATAGCTATTGGTGCGCTCAGCCGTATTATGCGTATGCAGATCTCGACGATTGAGCGATGCATTGCGATAATCATTGTGTCGCGAATTTGTTGTCGAAATGAAATGCATCGATGGACTCTCTGAGCGATGTTTACTCTCATGCAATGGACTGCTACGTGTTTTGCCCGAACGTCCCTTGGTGCCGACACGCATACTGAAAAGTGCAGAGGCAAAGAATTAATTAAGAAATTGTAGATGATGAAGATCTTCTTGACTTACATGAATGGCGATCCTTTGACATCGTAGCCATTGAAGTAAATATAGACACGATATTTGCCATTTTGACGTGGCATAAATGTTACACGATATTTGTTCTCCACAATCTTTTCCACCGAACAGACCAATGAATGCTTGTCGTGCACAATATCCACATGCAATTCTCCAGTGACGCCCACGCCACGTGCATCCACCTCAAAGGTATGAGCACGCAGTGGCATAGCGCCATCAAGGCCATGCACAGAGACGCCAGAGGCATCGAAGACGGCACAAGTGAATGGACCGCCCTGAATGTGACGACCCTGATAGGTTATAGCTATTTCCCAGATGCCCGCTTCGTCCGGCTTAAATATGGCACTGTGTCCCTCGTCGATCTTCTTCAGCGGGCAATTGTGCGAAATGCCTGTAGGCGATACTGCCGTGACCAGAATATCTTCAGTTTTAGGTGCGCCCGTAGCATTGACCAGCACTTCGACCAGGCTACCCAAGGCGCAGGGTGCCATGCCTGGCGGTGCGACTTGCATAAGGCGTGGCAGTACCCGGAAGAAATGACCACCAAGACTGTCTTCACCAATTTCGACAACAATCTCATGCATGCCATAACGTTCCGGTATGTAGACGCCTTCACCGTGCGGATTCAGACGCACAGGCTGACCGGGATGACCGGATGGTGGCACCACATGACAACGCACCGAGCTCAAGCTGATGTCTCGCGACAATACATCAATGCGGAAATGCGTCTGCGTGTGAAATGTATATTAAGCATTAATGTATATGCCAGACGCAAGGCCAAGGGCCATTGCCCTTGCTTCACTTTGTGCAACTTACCGGTTCGCCCACACGGCCGGATGTGCTTTCCAAGTATACGTTGACCATGTCGGAGAGTGGTGGACGTGGGGGTACCCATTGCAGATGTGCTGCATATGCCATGATGCCGAGATGCTCAACTTCCGGATTCGCCATATCTTTGGGCGTCAATATGGGCTGCACGCCCAGCTTGGCGCCAGCGTCAACAGCCTTCCGTATGTTGTTCTCAAAGTGAAATGGATCGGTGCTGAGCTTATCGGGTGCTGGTGCTGAGCCTCCAAGTCCCTTGATGATTTCACACAATACACGTCCATCGTTCCAATCGGTCTGCAAAGCAATTAAATAAATAGCGAAACAAATTGTAAAATTAAAGTCGCAATTAATGACGCGCAATTAAACTTAGCAGCCAGTGTTGGAAAACTCTGCAAAGCAAGCATTGCGTTTTATGCTTCAATGATACTTTCAAATTTTTGGCAAATGTATATATAAAATATATAAAAAATTAAATTAAAAATTAAATTGGAAATTTCTAATATTGATGTTAACAGATACGCCCAAAAGAGAAATGTACTTGATGGGAGACATATTACTTTGGCCAATTGACATCAGCTGCATATTTTATCAGCCTATTGTGCTTCAAGTAATCGCTGTTATTGTAATAAGTTTACTATAATAAAAATCTTGAAGCAATCGCAATTATTTTTTTTTTTTATAGTTAATTTTGTTATTATAAAGATAACAATAGTTCAAAAGTTGAATTGATCAACGTACTATGCGCAAACGAATTTGAAAGTATCATTCCAGCTGTGCATGTTAATAACATTGCAAGCAGCTGTTAACTAACAGCTGCAATTGCAGTTGTTGCTTACTGGCGTCTGGCGCCATTTTAGTTATTTTACCGCGTACTTACCGTGAAGTTCTTAACTTGATCTTTAACCTGTGTATTAACCCAACGCATCGTGGCATTATAACCGGGACCGCCGGGTTTCATAAAATACGATAAATATGTCATGCCGGACAACTCATCCAACCATGGCGATGCCAAATATTCGGGCTCTAGCACCTTTGGCACGCCAAATTCGCGTTGTGCCAAATTCATTGCATTCGTACAATTGCGCACACTTTGACTAGGATCGAGACTGCGCCAATGCGGAAATAGACCAGGTTGGCAATAGTCCAATAGTGCAGCTAAATTGACACCGCTATTCCAATCCGTTGTCAAATTGGTAATTTTGCAGTCGGGCAATGCTGCCTGCAGCCAAGCAAGCATAAGCTTGCGTGGCGGGAATTTACTGCGTCCGATCTGATAGCGTACAATCAGTGACCAGATGAGTCCCAGAATTAGTTTAATATTGCCATTGACAATATCAACATTGCCAATGTTCACTAATTTGATGTGATCAGCTTCGATAGATTTCAATGCTGTTGTTGCATTCTCCAGATAATGATGTTGATTTGCCGGCCGGCGATTCCATGATGGTTTCAATGGACGCGTCTGCAGACTTTCAACCAAGGCGCACAAACAGGTGCCATCGCAAAAGTCCGTTGCCCAATCATGCACCTGTGGCACGCAAAGAGAATGAGAAAGAGAGAGAGAGAGAGAGTTGAAAAAAAACGCATGTCAGCAATATGTAAGGTATGTTTGGTATTTTTTGTATTTTTTTCACTATACATATGTTACTATTGCTATCTCTTTCTTGCTATTTATTTTGATATTTGTTAGTTTTCAATGGGCGTTAATTAGCATTGTGTCTGAGCGGGCAACAACTATGCATGTTCCTCTAATGTAGCTACATGCCACTGACTGACTGTCTGCTTTGTCAGCCAACTTTCATAATGGGCAATCAAGATACAAGGCAGCAAGACTATGATAATAACAATAATACAGTATAATTTAACTATAATGAATTTGCCTTGGCCAATTAAAATTTATTAGAATTATGCAAATAAGTTTGAAGTACAATATTTTTTTTTTATTTTTAAGTGTGTTTAAGCTACGTTTTGCTCAGCGAATTTCTTTCTGAGTGTATATATAATATATCTCTATATATATTTACATATATGTACATACTAATATCTTTGTGCCATTGAAATCACACGCGGCGTATACGCAACGCCCACAATGATTTCAATGGCACAAAGATATTAGTATGTACATATATGTAAATATATATAGAGATATATTATATATACACTCAGATCTTTCAACTGAACTGAAGCTGAGCTGTACACTTGAAGGTAATATTCGATTGTACAATTGCATATGACGACGACGACAACGACGACGATTACGAATTACAAATTACTTTCAAGTGGAATATGCATTTCATTTGTCAATTTCGTAAGCGAGTCTGAGATTTATTTTTGGATTTTTCTCACACGCAACTTGAAAAGCACAAAACTGGCCCGAGCCATATTTGGGCGCTTGAATGCCAAGGCCACAAACGAGGCTCACAAAATGAAATACAAACAAAATATTGTATATAATATATATATAAAATAAAACAGCATCTCGCAGTCGCAATCAAAGCTTAAAAAAAAAAAAAACGTCAACGAAAGATATTTTCAAGTTTTATGCATAAATTTTTTTATGAAGAGATGAGCCACAGGGCAAAAGCAAGGCAAGGCAAGGTCGAGAGCTATAGCTTATGTTGACCCAACGAAATGGCCAGTAACTGATTTATGTTGGATTTTCAGCAGTGTTAATTAAATATACGAACACACACACACACACACACATACGCACTTGCTATAACCTTTCTACGTTTACACGTATTTAGGTCAAAATGCCAAATTGAGACTTTGTCGCGTATGCAATTTTATATTCTAGCTTATGCTCCATATTATATGGCTAATGAAATTGCAATTAACTTTGTGTGACATATTGTCAGACAAGCAATACAAGGCAAACAACAGAAAGAAAAGTTCTCATTGTCATACCGAAGTTTTTATATGCTTGCAAAAAAACATAGATCAACATTTTAGATCAACTTTTTCTATGGCAGCTATATGATATAGTAGTTCGATTTGCATCAAATTTTAAAAAATAGTGTAAATAACTAAGAAACACAAGTTCTGTTAGTTTCAGTAAAATAGCTCAAGAAGCTACAAAGTTATACTACCGAATCTCCAATTTTTTTGTATATCCTTTGTATGGCAGCTATATTTAAAAGTACTGCGATTTACACAAAACTTTGACAGATATTGTGTTAGTGATTAATCTGTGTTAATTTCAAGCAAATAGTTAATGAAATGAAGGAGTTATACATATAAATCTCCAATATTTTAAAGATGCATTTCCTGTTGCGTCCTAAAGTTCTAGACAACTTCAATATACCCTTTGCTAGTGTAAAATGAGAGCTATGCACACTAACAATATGCGTGTTATGTTCATTGAATTCATAATTTCTTTCTCATTATTATTATTTTTTTTTTTTTTTTTGTTGCTCTCCAAGTATTTTGCGCTAGTAAATGAAACTGTCATCATATGCAAGTGTTTTACAACACTGTTAAACTGTTATGACATAACTGCTAAAATTATTTTTGGAGAAAACTATTTCAACATACGAAATATTTTTCGACAAAGACAATTGGAATTTATGAGAGTAGAGCTGTGACACGGCTGTGTTATTATCCTTCAGAAGTCGTAAAAAGTCAAGAGACTTGCAAATTTAAAGGTTATGCGCACATGACAACAACAACAAAAATAATAACAGTAGCAACAATAGCAACATGGAATATTGTACTTCAAACTTATTTGCATAATTCTAATAAATTTAATTGGCCAAGGCAAATTCATTATAGTTAAATTATACTGTATTATTGTTATTATCATAGTCTTGCTGCTGTATCTTGGTATGAAAGTTGGCTGAAGCAGACAGTCAGTGGCATGTAGCTACATTAGAGGAACATGCATAGTTGTTGCCCGCTCAGACACAATGCTAATTAACGCCCATTGAAAACTAACAAATATCAAAATAAATAGCAAGAAAGAGATAGCAATAGTAACATATGTATAGTGAAAAAAATACAAAAAATACCAAACATACCTTACATATTGCTGACATGCGTTTTTTTCAACTCTCTCTCTCTCTCTCTTTCTCATTCTCTTTGCGTGCCACAGGTGCATGATTGGGCAACGGACTTTTGCGATGGCACCTGTTTGTGCGCCTTGGTTGAAAGTCTGCAGACGCGTCCATTGAAACCATCATGGAATCGCCGGCCGGCAAATCAACATCATTATCTGGAGAATGCAACAACAGCATTGAAATCTATCGAAGCTGATCACATCAAATTAGTGAACATTGGCAATGTTGATATTGTCAATGGCAATATTAAACTAATTCTGGGACTCATCTGGTCACTGATTGTACGCTATCAGATCGGACGCAGTAAATTTCCGCCACGCAAGCTTATGCTTGCTTGGCTGCAGGCAGCATTGCCCGACTGCAAAATTACCAATTTGACAACGGATTGGAATAGCGGTGTCAATTTAGCTGCACTATTGGACTATTGCCAACCTGGTCTATTTCCGCATTGGCGCAGTCTCGATCCTAGTCAAAGTGTGCGCAATTGTACGAATGCAATGAATTTGGCACAACGCGAATTTGGCGTGCCAAAGGTGCTAGAGCCCGAATATTTGGCATCGCCATGGTTGGATGAGTTGTCCGGCATGACATATTTATCGTATTTTATGAAACCCGGCGGTCCTGGTTATAATGCCACGATGCGTTGGGTTAATACACAGGTTAAAGATCAAGTTAAGAACTTCACGGTAAGTACGCGGTAAAATAACTAAAATGGCGCCAGACGCCAGTAAGCATCAACTGCAGTTACAGCTGTTAGTTAACAGCTGCTTGCAATGTTAATAACATGCACAGCTGGAATGATACTTTCAAATTCGTTTGCGCATAGTACGTTGATCAATTCAACTTGTGAACTATTGTTATCTTTATAATAACAAAATTAACTATAAAAAAAAATAATTGCGATTGCTTCAAGATTTTATTATAGTAAACTTATTACAATAACAGCGATTACTTGAAGCACAATTGGCTGATAAAATATGCAGCTGATGTCAATTGGCCAAAGTAATATGTCTCCCATCAAGTACATCTCTCTTTTGGCCGTATCTTTTAACATCAATATTAGAAATTTCCAATTTAATTTTTTTATATATTTTATATATATTTTGCCAAAAATTTGAAAGTATCATTGAAGCATAAAACACAATGCTTGCTTTGCAGAGTTTTCCAACACTGGCTGCTAAGTTTAATTGCGCGTCATTAATTGCGTCTTTAATTTTACAATTTGTTTCGCTATTTATTTAATTGCTTTGCAGACCGATTGGAACGATGGACGTGTATTGTGTGAAATCATCAAGGGACTTGGAGGCTCTGCACCAGCACCCGATAAGCTCAGCACCGATCCATTTCACTTTGAGAACAACATACGGAAGGCTGTTGACGCTGGCGCCAAGCTGGGCGTGCAGCCCATATTGACGCCCAAAGATATGGCAAATCCGGAAGTTGAGCATCTGGGTATCATGGCATATGCAGCACATCTGCAATGGGTACCCCCACGTCCACCACTCTCCGATATGGTCAACGTATACTTGGAGAGCACATCCGGCCGTGTGGGCGAACCGGTAAGTTGCACAAAGTGAAGCAAGGGCAATGGCCCTTGGCCTTGCGTCTGGCATATACATTAATGCTTAATATACATTTCACACGCAGACGCATTTCCGCATTGATGTATTGTCGCGAGACATCAGCTTGAGCTCGGTGCGTTGTCATGTGGTGCCACCATCCGGTCATCCCGGTCAGCCTGTGCGTCTGAATCCGCACGGTGAAGGCGTTTACATACCGGAACGTTATGGCATGCATGAGATTGTTGTTGAAATTGGTGAAGACAGTCTTGGTGGTCATTTCTTCCGGGTACTGCCACGCCTTATGCAAGTCGCACCGCCCGGCATGGCACCCTGCGCCTTGGGTAGCCTGGTCGAAGTGCTGGTCAATGCTACGGGCGCACCTAAAACTGAAGATATTCTGGTCACGGCAGTATCGCCTACAGGCATTTCGCACAATTGCCCGCTAAAGAAGATCGACGAGGGACACAGTGCCATATTTAAGCCGGACGAAGCGGGCATCTGGGAAATAGCTATAACCTATCAGGGTCGTCACATACAGGGCGGTCCATTCACTTGTGCCGTCTTCGATGCCTCTGGCGTCTCTGTACATGGCCTTGATGGCGCTATGCCACTGCGTGCTCATACCTTTGAGGTGGATGCACGTGGCGTGGGCGTCACTGGAGAATTGCATGTGGATATTGTGCACGACAAGCATTCATTGGTCTGTTCGGTGGAAAAGATTGTTGAGAACAAATATCGTGTGACATTTATGCCACGTCAAAATGGCAAATATCGTGTCTATATTTACTTCAATGGCTACGATGTCAAAGGATCGCCATTCATGTAAGTGAAGAAGATCTTCATCATCTACAATTTCTTAATTAATTCTTTGCCTCTGAACTTTTCAGCATGCGTGTCGGTACCAAGGGACGTTCGGGTAAGACACGTAGCAGTCCATTGCATGAGAGTAAACATCGCTCAGAGAGTCCATCGATGCATTTCATCTCGACAACGAATTCGCGACATAATGATTATCGCAATGCTTCGCTCAGTCGTCGAGATCTGCATACGCATAATACGGCTGAGCGCACCAATAGCTATTCACCGCAGTATTCACCGAAATTAGATACAACCGATTATCATAGCTCCAGTTCCAGGTACTACAAGCGCGAAAGTGAGGTAAGTGTTGACCACATAGCATGATTTCATCTCTATTACTGCACGTGGTGGAGGCTTCTACTATTTAACAACTCTTTGTCTGTCCAACTGTCTTGCACATCAAAATTTGAAATGTTTGGCTAACCTAATACACAATACACATACACAAAATTAATCCAAATCCTCCCCTGCGCCACACTCAAATTGCCTTCGACAGGAGAACCATGCCTCTCCAACGCCCCCACCCCCGCCACCATTGGCCAACGGTTCACCAACAGTGAAGTATCTGAATTCCAATGAGTTGTACACGGAAAACGCTCGTCGAGATTCAAAGACCTCCAATAGCAGCTCGACCAAGAATGATTATTATTATGACAAGGAAAATGAATTGTACAGTCAGCGTCGGGTTAGTGCCAAGCCCAAGTTGGCAGCACCACGCGAGGAGCGTGAACTTATCAACAATAGCAGCAGCAGCAGTAGCAGCACTTATCAGCGCCACCATCAACATCATCAACAGCAGCAGCAGCACCAGCAGCTGACGAGCTCGCTCAGTCCAATACCTAGTCCCACACTGAATGTAACTAAATTTTTGTTCTTGCTCGTTAAAAACAATTTTTTTTTATTTTTTATGTTTTGTTTGTTGTTTTTATCCAACCGAATCCCAAGTAACTTACCACAAAAACTATTATTATTATCACTTTGAAACTGTTGATTATCTGTTAATCTTTGTATCTGTTATCTATTCCACGCCTTCCTTCTGGTAGACGCGCTCTAGCGAACTGCATTCGCACAGTCCACTGACCATCAAGACATCGAATCAGTTTGAAAGCTCAACGCGCAACATTAGCAACAGTCCGCGGCATGCCTCCGCCTCACCGGTGCAACGTTATTCACCAAATAGCGCATATATAACAACAGCAACACATCGCATTGGCAGTCCGGTAACAAATACATTGAATAAGGTAAGCAATGATTACGCCGTATACTTCTCTATATAGATATTAATTCTCTTATACTTTGACTTTTGCAGAATGGTTATGAATCATCGCGCACAGTGGAAAAATCATCGACATATAAGTCCACCTCGAATTATGTTACGGATTCAAATGTACGTGCTAGTCCATCGCTATATGGCACTACGGAACGTATGCGTCGCATTGGTTCACCTGAACCACGCATCGATCATTCGTCCAATGTGCGCGTCTCATCGTTGAAACCAGCATCAGCTAGACGCGATAGCTGGGATGTTATCAATAAGACGAAGCATATGCTCTCGCACAATTCGCTGGAATCATTGGCGAACATGACGGAGACGCAACTGAATACGGAACTTAATTATGCACGACCTGATTTGGATAATGAGACGCAGCGTAATACGCAGTACAATAAGTTTGCATTGCATAAGCAACAGCAGCACCAGCAGCATCATCATTCAGATTATCGACGCGATTCACCCGACGATGTGGATCGCTATAAGTAGGAAAAAAATTTCTTGATCTTAATTTATATAACTAATCTCTGTCTCTGTCTCTGTTCCACTGCAGACCCAGTGCCATCACAGTCAAATCGCATTCAAATAATACATATACGGACAGATCTGGCGGCTATACGAAAACTGTTAAGGAATCAAGCGAACATGTGGTCACCGAAAGCAATGGACATAGTCCTGGTCCTGCCGGCTACAGTTCATTATCACGCTTTCGTCCCATAGATAGCAATGCAACTGGTGCTCGAGCCATACGTGTACAGGATATACCCAATGGTTCAATTGGACGACCTGTTGAATTTGAAATCGATGGCTCCAAAGCCGGTTCCGGTAATTTAGAAATTCTTGTTAACGGCGGACGTGTCACATCCTCAGTACGTTCACTGGGCGGTCAACGTTTCATCGCCAGCTTTACGCCACATGAACATGGCACACATACAGTGCAGATCACATTCAATGGTGAAACAGTGCCAGGTAAGTTAAATCTATTGATACAGCAAAAACAGGAAACTATCAAATGTTACGCAATGAATGAAAATTGTTGTTGTTTTTACTATATGAAAAAACTGTATATGAATGAATGGAATTGAACTAGTTGTATGTGTAGGCGTTGTTATTGTTGTTTGCAGCCTTATAAAGTGAATTCATAGACTACAACATTCTTTATGAATCTTGTGATTAAGTTGAAATTTTTTTTTTTTTGGTCATGAATTTATTAAGTTGTTTGCAAGAGCTGCGTTAAACGATGCTTAGACGATCAGACACCAATTGTAACTAACTAACAATCACAAGTCGCGACTGACTCTGGCTGTAAAATCTATTAATAGTTCTAATTCGCTCCACTGTGCGGCGAATTCGTATAAGCAAACGCTCAAGCATTTAAGCTGCGCTCTCAGCGCGTCTCACAGCTCTCACAGCAATACTAGCAGCAGCAACAGCAGCAGTCGTCGCCGCTCACTTGTTGCTTGCTCTCTCACCTGTGTATGCGCGCTCACCTGCTGCTACTGCTGCTGCTGTTGCTGCATTTACTCTCACGCTCTCCCTCTCGCTCTGTTACGCTCTGAGCGTACAGGCAAACAAGTTTTCATGGGCGCATAGGCGGCTCACAGTGTGATCTGTGATCAGTGGCAGTCAGTCAGAGCTCGCGTTTCATACGAAACTGACACGTTGGCGCATGAAAAATTATACGCATCGCGAAACGGTTAAAGCCAAGAAGTGAAAAAAAAGCAAAGCAAAAGAAATTTTGTATGTAGTGATTGTGCAAAATGTAAACGGAAGAAGAAAAGAAAAAAAAACAACGAAAAGAATTGTTTGTAATCAACAAAAAAACAAGAAACAAATCAAAAACAACAACAAAAACAACAGCAAAAATATTGACAACGGTTTTAACCAAAAGAATTACCACCACCAAAAAAAAAAAACACAAAAGAGAATACAAAAACATAGAAGTTTCATGGAATGTGAAGCGAATCGAAAAAAAAAAAAATGCTATAATACATAAATATAAATATATATATGTTGTGTAGTATAGCTGTGTGTGAAAGATTTCTATGGCAAAAGAAATATGCTAATATCGAATGCGAACGATGCGTTCCCGTTCCCGTTGACGTTGCCGTCGCCCAGTTCATACGTTGGTTTGCCCGATTTTGCTGTCTGCCAACAAAGTTGCCCTCGTCTTATATTGTTGTGCGTTTCTTTTCTTTGTATGCGTTTCTCTCTCTATGTGTGTGTGTGTGTGTTTGTGTGTATGCGGGGCGCGCACTACGAAAATATATAAAAAACCAGTTTAATGAACCTTTAAACTGAAATATTTTCAATGGGACTAGACAGCTGGCGGCGCTGCTGCTGCAAAAGCTTGAGCAGCACAGCCTCTGACTCAGAGATTGCAAAAAAAAAACATTTTCAAAAATATTTTCCAAAAAAAAAATAATTTTCATTCATTTTGTCAGCCATTTTGTATGTGGCAGCAGCAGCGACTGACGCTGTGTAATTTAACAATTTGCTGCATTTATTGGCCAAGTTAAAGGCTGCACACAGCTACACACAGAGAGTGACTCTTGTACTTGCTGCAAAGTGTATGTGAAGGGGAAACAGTTTGTGGTCTGCATAGCTTTTTGTCTTGTTTGCTTTGCAATTTTTCAATCTGCGCTTGTTTTTTTTTTTACTCTTTTTGCTGTTTGTTGTGTACAAGGCGCACTTGTTGCATGCTTCAGCAGGAAGAAGTTTGCACGCCGCCCTATGACAAAAGCCACATACCGCGACACAGGCTGAAACCCGTTGGGATAGGTTGTCAGTGTTGTTGAGCTGCTGTAGCTGCTGAGTTGTTGAGCTACAGGTAGACACACAACATAACATAACACAACACACAGCGACAACTACAGGTAGAGCTTGTTGTATGTGGCAAGGGCGTGTCACAGTTGTTGCTGCTGTTGTTATCGTTGTTATTGCCATGCGGCGGCGGCGGCGGCGGGCAGGTATGCGCGAGATCAAGCGCACAGATTGCAATTTCTCAACGTGGCCAAGACACACACACATACGAAGTGTTCGTCCACTTACTTTCCCAATAAACAGCAACAGCAGCAACAACAATAACAAAGAGAGAGACAAATATTTGTGCGTTTCGTTTCGTTTTCATTTTGTATAATGAGCTGCTGCCACACCTTCTCTGTTTTCTCACTGTTTCTGCTTTCGTCTTCTGGCAAACTGTAAATACTAAGAGCTGAGCTGTGCTGAGCTTTTACCCGCATGCCGCCGCCTTATGGCCATTTCCGCTGGCCAACATATTGGCCATACATGCCCAAAAACAAAATGTACAAAATTTCACAGCTCTACGTCAGCCCATCGTGCTCTTACCTTCCAGCGTCCCACTGCCCCAACGCTACACGCCTTGCCTCCTTGGCATTTACAGCAGTTTTTTTATGCGCCGCATTCAAAGTGAAATTTCTTTCGTTTTTTGTTTTTTTTTTCGGCGTTGTCTTAACTGGTTTAAGCGCGTTGGCAACGGCAATGGCAATACGACGGCCTCAGCAACGGCAACGGCAACGGGCGACGGGCGCCAACTTGCAATTAAAACAAATGATAAATAAATGATAATAAATGATTTTACAATTTTTTACAAATATTTGCAACGCGACGCGCGACGCGTGAAATGAAAGAAAGAAAACAACAACAAAAATAACGTGATAAAAACGTGCGCATTGCGTTTCGTGACTTTGTTAAAATAATTTTATTGTTTTTAATATATTTTATAATTATAAATTTTATAAATTATTATTTTGTTGAAATTCACTTAGCAAGCAGCAGCAAAAGAAGCAGAAAACATAATTAAATTAAATAAAATAAAATAAAAATATTTATAATAAAGAAATAAATAAAACAAGTCGCTGACATAATCGACAGTCGCGTTTAACAAGTGCTACGACGCAACGCGCAACGCAACGCAACAAAAAATAAAAAGTTTATTTTTTTTATGATTTAAGTTTTCAGTTTCAAGTTCAGACGTGCCGCCGCCGCCAACTCTACAACAATTGTGAATTGATATACAAAAGAAAGCAAAAAGAAAACAACAAATCTTTCGCGTTTTCAGCTATATAATCTTGCACTGTTCGCCTGCTGCTGCGTCAACAAATACAACAGTTAAAGCCGCGCTATCAACAACAACAACCGCAAAAGCAAAAGCCAAAACACAAACGCATCGTCAGCAGCCACAAAAAACGTAATTTTTTTTTTTTTACTCTTACAAATTAAGAAAAACAACAACAACAATAATGAAAGATATATCAGTTATAGCAAGATATATATATATAAATTTATATATATTTATTTGTCTTTGTCTTTAATTTATATGCACAGATATATATATATATATATCTGTATCTTTAGTTAACTATGTTAGTTTAACGGTTTTGACTTTGAAGTTTTGTTGCTGCAACTGCTACAGCTACAGCTGCTGCTGGCTGCCATTGCCTGTTCTCTGTTCTTGGCCTGGCCATCTAACGGTTGCATGCCGCAGTCACGTAACCGATTTACAATACGCACACACACACACACACAGTTCTACACCGATGCAGATGCACGACACAGATACAGATACACTCGCACACACAGATAGACACTTGGGACATATGCATATTGAATAACAGCATTCAGCATTCTATTCTCGTAACTGCACTTGTTACCGGAAAAGTTGATCGCTTATCACCAGCAACACAAAAAAAAGTAGAGAACCGGCTATGAAAAAGCAGCTAGCTAAGCTGCAGCTTTAAATGCCGCATGCCTAACGAATATTAAATGCACTATAAAACAAACTGTTGGCTGAAACTTGAAATTTGTTTAGTGAAAATTTAAAATATTGCTATGCAATATGAAGAGAAAATAGTTGAAATTTGCACTAAACATTGTCTATAAAGTGAAAGGAACAGAAATACATAGATATAGCTAGTTTTTAGTTGAGAAATTTTACTGATCTTTGCAATATCAGTTGATAATCAAGTGTAGATCTGCGGTAATTAAATTAATATAGTTCTATATATACTAAGACATAGAGAGAAAGACAAACTAGCAAAGTCAAGACTTCTGCAGATTTTCGCTAATGAAAGTCCTACAGTTTTTTTATACAGTAAGCAAGACAGAGAAAAGGCAGAGAGAGAGAGAGAGATATCTATGAAAGATCGCAAAGATCTATAAAAGATCGCAAAGATCTATGAAAGATCGCAAAGATCTATGAAATGTTAAGCTCTATTCATGTCAAATTTACACAAATCTCTGCAAAATTGCAGTGCTACAGTCATAGCATAAATAGAGAGACAGCTCTAGTTCAGCTATAACTATAATATGATCACATTGATCGCTGCACATTATGCTGCTATAGTTGTCTATATACTAAGCGAAACAGCAACAACTTCAGTCAAGTTCTATTCAAGTCTGCACAGCTTATAGTACAGCAATCAACAAAATTCCACATTCAACAGTTCAAGTTGATCTTCAAGATCAGTGAAATATATTTCTATAATGTTAGCATTGCATTGCTGCTTGCTGCTGCAGTCAGCTTGTAAGTTTGCATTGAGACACTTTCAGTCAATATTAAATATTTTTGATTTATTTATTTTTGCCTACTTCTTGCTGTTGGGGGATAATGTTGAAGTTTATATTGAACTAGCATTTGGTCATAATCAAAGCTTGGCTTTGGCCATTATGCGCCACTTGGCTGTCACTTTACATGCTGCTCAAAACGTTCGTATGACATTTCTAGTATCCTACCATAAGTCGATAGTCAGTCGACAGTTGCCCGTTGCCCGTTGCCAGTTGCTAGTATCCTTGGTCGCTTTTGCCTGTCTCGCTGTCTGTCTGTCTGTCTAAGACTTTTGCACTCAATGCCAACCATTTGCCACTTCTCTGCGTTCGTTTTTTCTACTACTACTTCTGCTGCTGCTGTTGCTGCTGCTGCTGCTGCTTCATGTTGAGTTTGTCATTCCATATGGCGCTCATATAGTTGTTATGTGTGTGTGTGTGTGTGTGTATTGTTGGTTATCAATTTAGCGCCTGGCGCACACATGTTAGCCATAATTTGCAAGTGCTGCACTTTATGAGCTTGTCTAAAACCTCGTTTAACTTTAGTAGCACACATAAAGCAAACGCTGCACACTCATTCACAATATATATACAATATATATATATGTATATATACTCTAGATATATTTTATATATATACATAGACAGTTGTCACTAGTTCTCCTACTCATAGAAACACACGCAGACATAGAGAGAGAGAGAGTTATGCAGTTGGCACAAATAATTCTAGTATCGATTTATTTTCTTATTGTTTGGGTAAGTTGGCAACTCTAACGGCAAACAAACTTGTAAAATAGAATTCACTAAGTACTGTTATACCACAAAATACACACACACACACACACACATAGATATCTATGCCAATTGGCAAAGCTAATGCAGCTCCAGCAACGTCAAGTCATGAACTGGACAATCGCAACTTGAACTTTTCCATTATGTTGCGCACAGAAAACGCAACAGCAACAACAACTGCAACAGCAACAGCAACAACTTCACGTTTAATTCATATTCCTCGCAAGAAACGTGAAAAAACACATTTTCCATTTGATAAGAATACAAAACGTTTACCCTGCGACATGGAATACAAATCAATGGAACCAGCATTTGATGCTTGGCCAAAACATTGCATTTGGCTATTTAATAATCGCTATAAAAGTGAAAATGATTTTCGTAATTTTAAAGTAATGCAATTGGAGGCATTTTTCTTTGGACAATTCTATGAGCGTCTCAAACGCTATGAATCCGATCCACATAAATTTTATGAAGATGAGGAACAGGAAAATAAATAAAAAAAAATAATATGTTGATGTAAAAGTCGAAAAATGTTAGAACTGAAAAATATATTTGTGAAGAATTTATTATTGTTAGCAAAGTCTACTAACAAATTTGATAATTGTCTGATTTACATGACTGTGAAAGAATTAATAATGATCTAGAAATATTATAGACGGAATGATGTAATGATGCAGAGAGTGATACAGAGAGAGAGAGAGAGAGAAAGAACGGAAGGAACAGCTGCACATAATGATTCAGACATGTGAAAAATTCTGATAGTATTATAGCAGAAAATCTGGAAATGTTATAGACGAAATGATGTAAAATAATTGAAAGAAGTGACATGGGGCAGCTAGCTCTATGTGACTTATAGTGATTCAGAGAATTGAAGATCTGAAGATATAGAAATAAATATGTATAAGAATTGGGAGTGACAGAAACAGACTTTGCTACTGATTCAGAGAGAGAGAGAGAAGTAAAGATCAGTAGATATTATAGCTGGAATTATATATTGATTCAGAGATGTGAAGAATCTGATGATTATTATAGCAGAGAATCTGTGTAAGAATTGAGAGGGACAGGAGCATACTACGCTACTGATTCAAAGACAGAGATAGGGAGAGAGATCAGTAGATATTATAGTTGGAATTAAGAAATGGGATAAACTGCAAGGAACAGCTGCACACAATGATTCAGAGATGTGAAGAATCTGATGATTATATAGAAGATAAATATGTATAAGAATTGGGAGTGACAGAAACAGACTTGTGCTACTGATTCAGAGAGAGAGAGAGAGAAGTGAAGATCAGGTAGATATTATAGCTGAAATAAGGCAAACTGCAAGGAACAGCGGCATATAATGATTCAGAGATGTGAAGAATCTGATGATATTATAGCAGAGAATCTGTGTAAGAATTGAGAGGGACAGGAGCATACTACGCTACTGATATAGAGACAGAGAGAGAGAGAGAAGTAAAGATTGTCAGCTGATAAGAAATAGAAGTAAAGGGAAGCTGCTAGGAACAGCTGCATATAATGATTTAGAGATGTGACGATTCAGACTAATGAAAAATCTAATGATATTATAGCTGAAAATCCTATGAATAAACTATAATTGTCAAGTTCTTAATGCTTTCTATACAAATTTAACAATTGCTGCTGATTCACAAGACTTAAAAATAAAAAATAAAAAATAAATAAATGTTAACTTTATGCATAAAGTCTTGTTTAACTTTATCTTAATTTAATGTTCGTCTAGTTAATGCCCAAAATTTAACAGCTAAAGCAAATTGTGTCTATGTCTATGGACTACACATTGTTACTCAGCTTGAAGAAATGACTTTATAATTTGGTCAAGTTAAGTTTTTGGCATTAAGTTTAAGTCATTAACATTTCTATGTTTAGCTATATTTAGTTACACATGCTAAATATAGTTAATATATGATAGATAGATTATACTATATAATCGACAGATGGCAGAATTATAGAAAGTGCCACATAAGAAAATATTTGGTAAAAACAAAAACTGCAAAACTTGTTTTTTTTTTTTGACTGACAACTTGACACTATTTCATTTTTTTTTTTAGCTATTTATTAGCATAGTTAAGAAGTTTTGTGTCAAGTCTTTTGCCCTAAGAGATTGGAATCTTAATAAAAATAAAGTAGAATAAATAAAAAAAAAACTAAAGCTTAGCAATGTCTTTTGTACTTGAAC
>JBAMBR010004920.1:0-50034 GCA_037044475.1 Zaprionus obscuricornis | reverse complement strand
AAGCAAAGAAAGAGAAGAAAGAAAGCCAAAAAAAAAAAAAAAAACAAATATAAAGCAATGGGACTGTAATGTTCTCACTTTAGTCATTTCCTTTATCGTTATTTACATTAGTTTTTGATTTGTGTGCTTTGTAGCAATATTTGTGATTTATTTTTGGCCACATAAAGTTTCCATGTTAATCTCTTTTGCCGTGTGTCCTTGAGATCCTTTTCTCCTTCTTTCTATCCCATTTTTTATGACTTAAACTATTTGTGTGTCTGTGTGTGTGTGTGTGTGTATAAATTTGTGTGCCACGTAATTTCCCGTTTTATTCTGTTGTTTTTGTAAATGGCAAAAAATTCACATAGACTCTGTAAGACATAGTACACATACATATACATATACATATAGAAGTTTCATTTATAACATTTCTCATTTCTTTTGCGACATTTTGTTTCGCATTGGCTTTTTTTTTGCCGATTTCTTTTTGTTCTTTCTCTTTCTCACTTTCTCACATTTGCTCTGTTTTGTTCTACCTTCTATTCAGCATTCTTTTGGTTTCATGGCAGCTTCTCATTTGGCCTTGTGGTCATTCAACTGTAAGAAAGTCAAGAACAGTGAAAGAACAAGATTGACAAAGAGTGAAAGAGAGAGAGAAAGAGAGATAGAGAATAAGAAAAATACATAAAAAATTATTAGATTTTTCTTATACTTTTTGCTCATACTCTTTATACATATGAATATATATGTATGAATACTGAGCAAACTGGAGATGGGGGGACGACTAACTAAATTGCTTTTGCATGCATATGCCGGATGCTTGGTTGCTTGAATGGATGGACGGATGTTGGCAACAAACATAAGAAATAGAAATACACATATACACTCACACGCTCACACATACACACATACTCGCTGCCATATAAACAATTGTGGGAAATTAGGCAGAAACATATTTAAGGCGATTTTGTTGATGAGATATCGTTTAACGGCCATCGCCATGGTTTTGCTCTTTATCTTTGCACGTTCCCTTGGCATTTAATGAACAGTCAGCAAGTCATAGCAAAACTTCAACTCAGACTCAAAGTCAATTGCTATCACTTCTTCACATTTCCCATTATGCTTCTTTTTTTTGATGCAGCGCATTTTCGCGTATTCAAATTTTTTAATATTTAGTATTACACATTACGTATACGTAATTTATTAAATTACCATTAATAAATAACAACACAATGATCAATAATTTCTAAACACTCAAATGACTTTATACCTTCATCATTTGCTACTCTCTCGTTTCATTTTGAGCTGCCTATTCAAGCCTATATGTACGTGACTTTATACACAAAAAAAAAAATACAAAAAAAAAAAATAATAATAATAATCATGAAAACCAAAATAAATTCATTACATTGACCTCTAGAAGCAGATTTCATATGTGCGTTGATAACACATGTGACGTCATACTGACATGTTCGTCTTGTGCTTTCAGCCCGCATTTTGAATGCCCAGATTCAGAAATATTCAGCAAACGCTTGAATAATCATAGCAATATTTTTTTTTTTATTTTGTGGCAATCAGTTAATTTTCATAGTTGAAATAAAATGTATTTCAAGGTTTTTTTCTATTTTTTTTATTATTAATTTTTTATACGTAAGACAAAGACTTATTAAATTAAAAGTTTATTTAATTTAATTTCTCTTCTTTTTTTTTTCTTTATATAAGCAAAAAAAAAAATCAAATTAATTTTTATAAATACATTTCCATTGAAATAATGAAATTATGGAAATTTATATATTTATATTTATATTTATATTTATATTTATATTTATATTTGTTTTTTTATTTTTATTTTTTTCAGATTGAGCCGCTTTCAAATTCGCATTATGAATACTTCAACTATTTTATGCGTCAAATGTGAAAGCATAAAACTGATTTGCGCTTTGTGTTTTTGATAGTCGTCTATGCTCGACGGAAACTCGCTCTCTCTCTCTCTCTCTCTATCTATCTCTCTCTCTGTTCATGCATAATAATTGTATAAGCTTTATATTTATTTGGCAATAAACTTTCGACAGAAAGCTGACGCCACGATTATGACGATAAGAAAATTGTTTGACAAAAGCAACAAAATGAAATCAAATATTATTCAAAGTTTACTAACTAAACTATGCTGAGATTCATTTTTTCTACATTTTCTTCTTCTGCCTCTTCTTCTTCTTCTTCTTCTTCTGCTTATTCTTCCTCTTGCGAGCCTATACAATAAATGATAAAAATTTTTGGATAAATTATTAGCTTTCGTTCATTACGAAAGAAAGTATTTAAATGACTTGAATTCAAGTTACTTTCACAGTCAGCTATTTCTTATCAATGTTTTGTAGTACATTTAAATGTCACTGTTCGCAGACATTAAACGGTTCATTAAAACGCTTGACAATTGCCTGAGAAAATACATGAAGATACACAAAAGAGTGTCTCGCGAAATGTCATTTAAATGACACTGTGAGAGACTGCCAGGAGAAATGTTTTCTCCGATAAACATTGTGCGAGTATTTCAGTTTGTTGTTGTTGTTGTTGTTTTTTTTTTCTTTGGCTTTTTTTATTGTTGTTGTTGTTTTGTGTTTTTTGTTTTAATTAAAGAGTTGACGCTATAAATCATTGACGGTGTTGAGGGTGACGCTACTATAAATATGATTTGAGTTATGTTTATGGCTTAGAAAAGCGTCGAACGAGTCGGCGACACGTGAGTTGCGCATTAAAAATGTTTCTTTTCTTGTTTTGTCGTTTGCTGTTTTTTTTTTTTTTGTTTTTCTCTCTCTCTTTTTGCTGTTGTTGTTGTGGTTTTTTTTTTTGTTTTGTGATATAGGCGACCAGTTGGCACTTTCATAATTTGCACAATATTTTAAACGACGAGACAGGATCAGCAACTGGCCAACAGAGCATACCACATTGTTTATGGCCAGGATGAGTGGCTAAGCCAAAAGCTTCTGCGTTGGCTTTGGCTTTGACTTTGCCATCGGCTACTGCTGCTGCTGCTGCTTCTGTGTTTCTGTGTCGGCCTTTCTATGTGGCGCAGCAGCGAAAAGACAAACCCATAAAAATGTCACAATTCATCAACGACGTTAAGTAGTTTCGTATTTTATAACGTCCAACCCGGGGAGCTAGCCAACTTTTTTGTTTATACTCTGCTCGTATATGGTTTTCACTCATTCACTCATTCATTCATTCATTCATTTTTTTTTTTTTTTTTTTTTTGCTACAACTTTTAAGCGCTTTTAGCGTGACCTCAGCCATGCTTTTTTTTTTTGCTTGACGTAGTTCTGGTTAGTAAAATTTACCATAGGCATTAAGTACTCTCTATATAGCATGCACAGTTCGTCCTTTAAACAAACTGATCTTTCCAAGACTTCATGTGATACTGTAATGAAATTTTCAGAGACTATTCTTCAAGCATAGTCGTGAGAATTATTTTCTGAATACTCTAATATCTCTAAGTATAGCTTAAATATTTGTAGTACATTTCCAATTATAATATTCTGTTGCATACTTTATGGGTTTACTTTTCACATTGTGCTGGCAAAAAACTTGTTAAATATTTCAGCTAAAAGCTGAAGAGATATACAAGTTTTAGGTCGAAGCATTAGTTTTGCATGAAATTAGAATCTTGAGACTGGTCAAAAATTTACATAACGTTCACATCATCGACGTCAATTCTTGAGAAAACAACAAACAGCAGGAATAATTCAACAATATGAATATTTAAATAAAGACGCAAAAGAAGTGCTAACGGAATATTAATTCAAGTGGAAAATTATAATTTTCGAAAGATTTCTTCATTTAATTCCACAACAGAAAACACTAAAAGAGAGAGAGAGAGAGCGAGAAAGAGAAAAAGAAAGAGACAGCAATATTTTGTAATAAACAAATTCGTCAAGCTTGTAAAGCTTTGTATTGTATGCGTGAAAGCTTTAAGCTTTAATGTGCTTTCTTCTGCATGAAACATTTTCAGCTTGATATTTACCATAAAATGAAAAGAAAAATGTTTTCAGCCTTAAATCAAAGCACATTAATCTGATATGAAACTTTTAAATGAAACATAAACATAACATAAATTGCACTCAACAGTTTCTTAAAAGCGTTTTCAACTGCAACTTTGTTCATTTTGTGCTATCAAATAATAAATTTGCTCAATTTTTTTATACATATATAGATATATTTTTGTTTTTCTACACACATATATAAAGCTTAGTACACACACACACACAAGCACACATGCGTCACACACACACACAGAGAGAGAGAGAGAGAGAGAGACAAGGGGATCCCATTTGGCTGCTTTATGCGCAACATGCGTCATAAATTCAAAAGTTTTAATTGACTTGCCAACAATTAACCGAACCATGGCAGCTTGGCTCATAATCATGGCCAAAAACAACAACAATAACAACTTAAACAATTTACCATGGTCTATGCCCTAGCGAAAAACAAAATGGCGTCGTTGTGTTGACAAAAATTAACAATATTTTTCTATATATCGATAGAAGAAAAAATAAAATAAAAACAAAAATAAAATAATAACAACAAAAGAAAACAGCAAAAGTAGAAGAAGCAGAAGCAGCAGCAGAAGAGGCAAAGTGTCAGAAAAGCTTTTAAAAAATTTTAACCATGGTTTCCAACTTGTTTCAACGCGCTTTCCCATTCTCTCCCTCTCTGACTCTGTCTCTGTCTCTTTCAGGTTTTTATTAAATGCATTTATAGTTCTTCTTTTTTTTACTTTTTTTTTTGGCGCGTGTTTGTTGTTTTTTATTTTATTTTATTTTTCACGACAATTTTCTGCTGCTGCTTCTGCTTCTGCTACTGCTGCTGTTGTTGTTATTGTTGTTGTTCTGAAAAGCTCATGCATTTCAGTTTTTCATACTGTTTACGCCATTTTAACTTTATTGTTGTTGTTATTATTGTGTGGCCAACAAAGTTGTGCCCCTGTATGCGTATGTGTGTGTGTATGTGTATGTGTGTGTGTATGTGTATGTGTGTGTGGATAGACATGGCAAAAGTGAAATGGTTATCGCGCTTGTTTGATTTAATTTATTGGCTTAGCGCCATTGTGGCCTGATGTGCAACACTTTACACACAACACTCTTCTTCTACTTCTTCTCTTTCTCTCATTCTTCTCGCTCTTCTTCTTCTACTGTTTTTTTTTTATTTGTCTCTTCCCTCATGACCCATCTCCATTTTCAGCATTCCCTTTTGAGTAGAGAATACAGTGGCAACTTCCCTGGAGTGACTTTTTTTTTTTTTTTTGGAAGGCCAACACGAGCGCTTTCAGTCAATCTACTCGCTCGACTTTACACTTTTGTTGCATGTTGTTCAGTTATATTTTTTTTCTATTTTTTTCTGTTATATGTTATATGTATATATATTTTTTTTTTTCGTACAGCTCGCACTTTTTATATGATTATACTACGTTGTATTTTTATTCTTCGTTACTTTTTTATACGCTGTGTCCATAAAATGGTTTAACAGAGAAAAAAAAAAAAAAGAACGGCATAATAATAAAGTTGTATAGTTGAAGCGACAGCAGCTGGCAGTTTTAAAGCTATAAAAAAAAAAAAAAAAACAAACAAAAATTACTCATATATTATAACTGAACAAATTGTGATCTGAGCATATATACTATGCATGCATATATAATATTTCATGATGCGTAATAATATTGAAAATTTGTTTACCAAACAGAATTATGCTAAATTTTAAAATGCATATAAAGTAAATATATATGCTAAAAAATACTTTGAGCAGAGCATCTGCTAGTCGAAAACATTTGCTGCGCCTTTACGCTGTTGGCTTTGATAAAAACTGCTGATTGCTGGGCTTGTCTTGTGGACTATGGACGAAAGCTGCTGTGGTCTTAACAGTGGTAACAGTGTAAGCAGAGCAAATTGTATGAAGAACAGTTGCCACTAAACTTATAAAGTGGCAACTTTCATATTTTATTTAATAAATATTTTATATGAATTTTCTTAATATAATAATAATAATTTTATTTTAATTTTAATAAATGTTAAATATGTTTATAAATTCTACAAATTAATTTTAAAAATTTCTTTTAATTTTTAGCTCATGCTTAATAAAATATATGTATATATATATTTTTTTTTTGAATGGAAAAATGTTTATTTATAAATGTTTAATTTATACAAATAAATATAAGCAGAAATTTCTGTTATTTATTCTGCAAGGAGTATTGTATACAAAAAAATTTGAAATGTTCTTCCGTCTATCGAGCAGCTAAACATTTTATATACAAAATACTTAACAACAGCACATTGAGCGTAACAAGCAATTGGTGAAAAGGAGACGCAATCATTTTAAATTTCGAATTTTACAACCCTTATGAGATGTTCAATTAATTACAATTTGTAATTTCCTCAAACCTGTTATCTGTTAACGCTTCTGCCGCTGCTACTGCTGCTACTGCAGCCAAATGAAAGAAAAGACAAAAACCACCACAAAATTACGCTTGAAAGGCGCAAAGCATTTGCTCAACCGAAAGCACTTTAGAAAATGCGTCATTATTCTTGGACTTGAATTTATCGATATTGTGAAATACGTAAGTGCAAATTGAAAATGATTTATTATATGCTATACACTGCCAAAAATACTATACTATGTATAGACTTTTGTTTTCAAATAGTTTAAAGTCGAAGAATTTTCAAAAAAAAAAAAAAAAAAATATATATATATATATAAATATATATATATAATATATATATAATAAATAAACAAGAAAAATTTGACAAACAATCGAAAATGCAAAGAAAATAAACATGAATAAAAATGGAAATGGAAATGAAAATGAAAACAAAACAATTGAATTTGCTGGCAAATCACATGCCATAAATTATTCTATGATAACGAAATTATCTAACGAAAATGTTCGAAGGTATAAAAAAAAAATCTATATATACAATACTATCGAGTCACCTGTCTTTGGCATCGATAACAAAATGCATAGATGCTTGTTGTTGTTGTTGTTGTTGTTGTTATTGTTATTGTTGTTGTAGCTGTTGATGTTGTGGGGATTTGGCTTTAATTTTAATGTTGAACGCACTTAGAGCCCATTTACGTGGCATACATAAAGAAGGCTTTCATTGAAGACTCCCAAACCTAAAAGACCAGGAAAGTCTCAAAAAGTCGCATGTCACACGTAGAAAGAAGTTTGATTCGGCAGGCTGTAAAAACATACAAACACACACACACACACACATACACACACACACACACACACATATACAGACGCCATAGAGTTGCCAAGTCACGCACACCCTAAGAGACACATGTCACACACACGCACACGCACAGGCATACGCATACGCATACGCATACAAGTACAAGTACACAGTGTTATGGTTATAGATGTGGGGCGGAGCGGGGCGGGGCGGGACGCGTAGGTTGGGCTATTTGCTTGCCCTTTTTCTGACATTTGCTGCCAAAGTTGATATTATTAATTTACAGCGCGTCGCTGGCACAAGGAATGTGTGTTGTGTTGTGTTGTGTTATGTTATGTTGTATGCCACACGCATTTCCCTAACCAAGTTGTGCAAAAAACTTTGTCACTACCGAAAAGCAATCGAAAGAGAATGAATGAGTAAGGAAGAAAAGTGAAGAGAGAAGTGAGAAGTGAGAAGAGCGAGTGCGAGTGCCATAATCATAAAATCATTTTATTGCGTTGGCAATTTCATTATTTAGGATTTTAATGTAATTTCTCCCCATTGGATTCGACAATTTCAATATACAATGTATATTTCTTACGATTCTCATTCTCATCATTGGATGCCCTGAGCCTTGAAGCCTTCAACCATAAGCCATAAGCCTTGACTCTCTAATTAGGCAGTTAGATAAAAACTTCTTACAGTTCTCGCAGTTCTCTTCAGTTGAACTGCTACTGCTGCTATTGCTGCTGCTTCTTTTACTAATTAATTTTGCAAAATATTCATTTCATTTATTGTCCGCAAATCTCCGGCGTGTGCTTAACACAACTTTGCGTGCGACAAGTGTGCAAAAAGTATGCCAAACTATGGCAAAGTGCAAAAACATTCACAATTCTCAGTCAAGAGTCAAGTCCCTCGTGTACTCTGGTGTATATGGTGTGACTTTTGGTTAGTTTCACATAAATTTAGATTAGCGCAATATAAAGCATTGAAACCTACAGTCCAGTATGCTTGACTAATAGATACCCATTAATCAGCCAAATACTATAAATTCACTAAATCTTATTCATAAAGAAGAATATATATTTAATCATATATCATCTCATTCTTCAGCCTGTCATATACATTTTCGCGTATCACAAAGTCATAATAACCTTATATTGTTCCTATGACTGTTGGGTATAAAAAAAAAAGAGTTAAAACTTATACACACACACACATATGCATTGAAGGTATACATAAATGTATGTAGATTTGACTGCATGCCTGTCGTAAATTCATCACCAAATATCAACGCACACCATCAGTAAAACATAACAAAAATGGTTATATTTTTGATATTTTTTCATAACCTTGTTTCTCAAAAATTGTATTTGAAAATTATATAAAAAAAAATATTTTTTATTTCATTCACACAAAATTTACAACGAAAAAAAAATGCTGAGCAACTTCAAGTCATGCATATCCCACTGTATTTTTATTTATTTTTTTTAAATTTATTTCTGTATTTTGTTGAATGTCGCGACATGTTGGCAATGCCACTTCAAGACCTACAACTACAACAACAACAAAACAAAAAAGTAGAAAGAAGAAACAAATGCTAAGAATTGAAATAATTTTAGCGTGAAGAATTACATTATGGAAGCCAAATGTGATACTGCAATTTGTGCACTTTGCAGCACTGTGCTTGTGGCACTGTATTGTGAAGTGTGTGTGTGTGTGTGTGTGTGTGTGGAAAATATCAAGTGGTAAAGCTGCCAAGTTTTTCCTCACTCCTCACTCTTCAAATCTCACTGCTTACTGCTTTCTATCGCTACACTCACTCTCACTGTCTATGTTTATGGAAAATAAAGGATAAGCTCAACGAGTCGCATAAGTAGAAAACACGCAAATTTTTTAACCGCACACACACGAAACATTTTTCATGCTTGGTTTATTTATTTGTTTTGTTTTTCATTTGCCTTTTCTCGTTTTTTGTTTTTTTATTTGTACATTTCTTTTTTTTTCATCATTTTTTTTTTTGTTATGTTTTACTGATGGTGTGCGTTGATATTTGGTGATGAATTTACGACAGGCATGCAGTCAAATCTACATACATTTATGTATACCTTCAATGCATATGTGTGTGTGTGTATAAGTTTTAACTCTTTTTTTTTTATACCCAACAGTCATAGGAACAATATAAGGTTATTATGACTTTGTGATACGCGAAAATGTATATGACAGGCTGAAGAATGAGATGATATATGATTAAATATATATTCTTCTTTATGAATAAGATTTAGTGAATTTATAGTATTTGGCTGATTAATGGGTATCTATTAGTCAAGCATACTGGACTGTAGGTTTCAATGCTTTATATTGCGCTAATCTAAATTTATGTGAAACTAACCAAAAGTCACACCATATACACCAGAGTACACGAGGGACTTGACTCTTGACTGAGAATTGTGAATGTTTTTGCACTTTGCCATAGTTTGGCATACTTTTTGCACACTTGTCGCACGCAAAGTTGTGTTAAGCACACGCCGGAGATTTGCGGACAATAAATGAAATGAATATTTTGCAAAATTAATTAGTAAAAGAAGCAGCAGCAATAGCAGCAGTAGCAGTTCAACTGAAGAGAACTGCGAGAACTGTAAGAAGTTTTTATCTAACTGCCTAATTAGAGAGTCAAGGCTTATGGCTTATGGTTGAAGGCTTCAAGGCTCAGGGCATCCAATGATGAGAATGAGAATCGTAAGAAATATACATTGTATATTGAAATTGTCGAATCCAATGGGGAGAAATTACATTAAAATCCTAAATAATGAAATTGCCAACGCAATAAAATGATTTTATGATTATGGCACTCGCACTCGCTCTTCTCACTTCTCACTTCTCTCTTCACTTTTCTTCCTTACTCATTCATTCTCTTTCGATTGCTTTTCGGTAGTGACAAAGTTTTTTGCACAACTTGGTTAGGGAAATGCGTGTGGCATACAACATAACATAACACAACACAACACAACACACATTCCTTGTGCCAGCGACGCGCTGTAAATTAATAATATCAACTTTGGCAGCAAATGTCAGAAAAAGGGCAAGCAAATAGCCCAACCTACGCGTCCCGCCCCGCCCCGCTCCGCCCCACATCTATAACCATAACACTGTGTACTTGTACTGGTATGCGTATGCGTATGCCTGTGCGTGTGCGTGTGTGTGACATGTGTCTCTTAGGGTGTGCGTGACTTGGCAACTCTATGGCGTCTGTATATATGTGTGTGTGTGTGTGTATGTGTGTGTGTGTGTGTGTTTGTATGTTTTTACAGCCTGCCGAATCAAACTTCTTTCTACGTGTGACATGCGACTTTTTGAGACTTTCCTGGTCTTTTAGGTTTGGGAGTCTTCAATGAAAGCCTTCTTTATGTATGCCACGTAAATGGGCTCTAAGTGCGTTCAACATTAAAATTAAAGCCAAATCCCCACAACATCAACAGCTACAACAACAATAACAATAACAATAACAACAACAACAACAACAACAACAACAACAAGCATCTATGCATTTTGTTATCGATGCCAAAGACAGGTGACTCGATAGTATTGTATATATAGATTTTTTTTTTATACCTTCGAACATTTTCGTTAGATAATTTCGTTATCATAGAATAATTTATGGCATGTGATTTGCCAGCAAATTCAATTGTTTTGTTTTCATTTTCATTTTCATTTCCATTTCCATTTTTATTCATGTTTATTTTCTTTGCATTTTCGATTGTTTGTCAAATTTTTCTTGTTGTTTTTTTTTTATTTATATATATTTATATATTTTTTTTTTTTTTGAAAATTCTTCGACTTTAAACTATTTGAAAACAAAAGTCTATACATAGTATAGTATTTTTGGCAGTGTATAGCATATAATAAATCATTTTCAATTTGCACTTACGTATTTCACAATATCGCTAAATTCAAGTCCAAGAATAATGACGCATTTTCTAAAGTGCTTTCGGTTGAGCAAATGCTTTGCGCCTTTCAAGCGTAATTTTGTGGTGGTTTTTGTCTTTTCTTTCATTTGGCTGCAGTAGCAGCAGTAGCAGCGGCAGAAGCGTTAACAGATAACAGGTTTGAGGAAATTACAAATTGTAATTAATTGAACATCTCATAAGGGTTGTAAAATTCGAAATTTAAAATGATTGCGTCTCCTTTTCACCAATTGCTTGTTACGCTCAATGTGCTGTTGTTAAGTATTTTGTATATAAAATGTTTAGCTGCTCGATAGACGGAAGAACATTTCAAATTTTTTTGTATACAATACTCCTTGCAGAATAAATAACAGAAATTTCTGCTTATATTTATTTGTATAAATTAAACCATAACTCAAATCATATTTATAGTAGCGTCACCCTCAACACCGTCAATGATTTATAGCGTCAACTCTTTAATTAAAACAAAAAACACAAAACAACAACAACAATAAAAAAAAAGCCAAAGAAAAAAAAAACAACAACAACAACAAACTGAAATATTCGCACAATGTTTATCGGAGAAAACATTTCTCCTGGCAGTCTCTCACAGTGTCATTTAAATGACATTTCGCGAGACACTCTTTTGTGTATCTTCATGTATTTTCTCAGGCAATTGTCAAGCGTTTTAATGAACCGTTTAATGTCTGCGAACAGTGACATTTAAATGTACTACAAAACATTGATAAGAAATAGCTGACTGTGAAAGTAACTTGAACTCAAGTCATTTAAATACTTTCTTTCGTAATGAACGAAAGCTAATAATTTATCCAAAAATTTTTATCATTTATTGTATAGGCTCGCAAGAGGAAGAATAAGCAGAAGAAGAAGAAGAAGAAGAAGAGGCAGAAGAAGAAAATGTAGAAAAAATGAATCTCAGCATAGT
Source organism: Zaprionus obscuricornis (assembly GCA_037044475.1). Classification (NCBI taxonomy): domain Eukaryota; kingdom Metazoa; phylum Arthropoda; class Insecta; order Diptera; family Drosophilidae; genus Zaprionus; species Zaprionus obscuricornis. The sequence continues at coordinate 37,960 of JBAMBR010004920.1, read as the reverse complement.
TTAGTTAGTAAACTTTGAATAATATTTGATTTCATTTTGTTGCTTTTGTCAAACAATTTTCTTATCGTCATAATCGTGGCGTCAGCTTTCTGTCGAAAGTTTATTGCCAAATAAATATAAAGCTTATACAATTATTATGCATGAACAGAGAGAGAGATAGATAGAGAGAGAGAGAGAGAGAGCGAGTTTCCGTCGAGCATAGACGACTATCAAAAACACAAAGCGCAAATCAGTTTTATGCTTTCACATTTGACGCATGAAATAGTTGAAGTATTCATAATGCGAATTTGAAAGCGGCTCAATCTGAAAAAAATAAAAATAAAAAAACAAATATAAATATAAATATAAATATATAAATTTCCATAATTTCATTATTTCAATGGAAATGTATTTATAAAAATTAATTTGATTTTTTTTTTTTTTTTGCTTATAAAAAGAAAAAAAAGAAGAGAAATTAAATTAAATAAACTTTTAATTTAATAAGTCTTTGTCTTACGTATAAAAAATTAATAATAAAAAAAATAGAAAAAACCTTGAAATACATTTTATTTCAACTATGAAAATTAACTGATTGCCACAAAATAAAAAAAAAAATATTGCTATTCAAGCGTTTGCTGAATATTTCTGAATCTGGGCATTCAAAATGCGGGCTGAAAGCACAAGACGAACATGTCAGTATGATGTCACATGTGTTATCAACACACATATGAAATCTGCTTCTAGAGGTCAATGTAATGAATTTATTTTGGTTTTCATGATTATTATTATTATTTTTTTTTTTGTATTTTTTTTTTTGTGTATAAAGTCACGTACATATAGGCTTGAATAGGCAGCTCAAAATGAAACGAGAGAGTAGCAAATGATGAAGGTATAAAGTCATTTGAGTGTTAAGAAATTATTGATCATTGTGTTGTTATTTATTAATGGTAATTTAATAAATTACGTATACGTAATGTGTAATACTAAATATTTAAAAATTTGAATACGCGAAAATGCGCTGCATCAAAAAAAAAAGAAGCATAATGGGAAATGTGAAGAAGTGATAGCAATTGACTTTGAGTCTGAGTTGAAGTTTTGCTATGACTTGCTGACTGTTCATTAAATGCCAAGGGAACGTGCAAAGATAAAGAGCAAAACCATGGCGATGGCCGTTAAACGATATCTCATCAACAAAATCGCCTTAAATATGTTTCTGCCTAATTTCCCACAATTGTTTATATGGCAGCGAGTATGTGTGTATGTGTGAGCGTATATGTGTATTTCTATTTCTTATGTTTGTTGCCAACATCCGTCCATCCATTCAAGCAACCAAGCATCCGGCATATGCATGCAAAAGCAATTTAGTTAGTCGTCCCCCCATCTCCAGTTTGCTCAGTATTCATACATATATATTCATATGTATAAAGAGTATGAGCAAAAAGTATAAGAAAAATCTAATAATTTTTTATGTATTTTTCTTATTCTCTATCTCTCTTTCTCTCTCTCTTTCACTCTTTGTCAATCTTGTTCTTTCACTGTTCTTGACTTTCTTACAGTTGAATGACCACAAGGCCAAATGAGAAGCTGCCATGAAACCAAAAGAATGCTGAATAGAAGGTAGAACAAAACAGAGCAAATGTGAGAAAGTGAGAAAGAGAAAGAACAAAAAGAAATCGGCAAAAAAAAAGCCAATGCGAAACAAAATGTCGCAAAAGAAATGAGAAATGTTATAAATGAAACTTCTATATGTATATGTATATGTATGTGTACTATGTCTTACAGAGTCTATGTGAATTTTTTGCCATTTACAAAAACAACAGAATAAAACGGGAAATTACGTGGCACACAAATTTATACACACACACACACACACAGACACACAAATAGTTTAAGTCATAAAAAATGGGATAGAAAGAAGGAGAAAAGGATCTCAAGGACACACGGCAAAAGAGATTAACATGGAAACTTTATGTGGCCAAAAATAAATCACAAATATTGCTACAAAGCACACAAATCAAAAACTAATGTAAATAACGATAAAGGAAATGACTAAAGTGAGAACATTACAGTCCCATTGCTTTATATTTGTTTTTTTTTTTTTTTTTGGCTTTCTTTCTTCTCTTTCTTTGCTTGTTTCTGCTAATTAATTCCTTTAGGAAGATTTCTCAGTTCTCAGTGTGCAATTTGATGCTACTTCATTTGGCTTTCAGTTTGTTTTTCCCTGCAGATATTTTAATTTCGCACGCGGCAGCTGTTTAAGCTGATTAATGGCAGCCAGCAAAAGGAAAGCGGCTGTCAATCAAGGACTTTTAGGACTCGACAACGAAGTAGAGATAGACATAAGAAGAGTATAAGATGGGGGAGAGTAAGAGAATAGACAGCTAGTTAGTTGCCTGTCGCTGCCTGACGGCCATTTAAAGCAAATGGCTTTAAGATTAGTTTACAAATTTAGCAAACAGAACATTTTTGACAACAGATTTTTTAGACAAGCATTTTGATAGACAACTAGACAGACTGAGAAACAAAGAAACAAAGTAACAAAGATGCAAAGTAACATGGCAGACAGGTGTTGCCAGACTAGAAAATTTGCTGCATCAAAAATGTGAAAAATAGAAAAATTGCTTTGATTATTATTCATAAATTTGAAATTTATCTGTGAAATATTTTATACATTTTTTTTTTCTTTTCTAATATATTTTTATGCCATTCGATTGAAATATTTAAATATGATTTATGTGCTTGCTGATTGACATGTTCGAGAAAACAAATTGTATTTTTATTGCCAAATATTCTTAAAAATTAAATTTCATTGCGTAATTTTAATTTAATATTATATAATAAAAAAAATATGTATATATATTTCTGCAAATTGTGAAAATAAAATAAATGTGTTAAAATTGCAAAGTTTTTATTCTCATTTAAATATGAAATTATTTTGCAATATTACATATTGAAAATATAATCACATTATTCTCATTTTAAAAGTTGCAAAAGTAATTTGAATTACACATCTTTATACTATATATATATATATATATATATATATATATATTTATATGTATATATTTGTCTGTATATGTATATATATATTTATATCGTTGACTTTATGAATTTGCATATGACATAAGACAACTTTTTTGACAGCTCATTTTGTTTGCTTTTAATTTTTTGTTTTTGCGTTTTATTTTATTTATTTATTTGGTTTTTTTTTTTTTTTTTTATGTGTCGAGCAGAGCTGAGATAATTTCCGTCTGTATGAAAAATTTGTCCGCTTTAATTATGCGATTCGCCAGACAGGAAAAATTAAACAAACAATCATAGTCTATAAATGAGAAAAATGATGATAATAATGATGATGATGAAGACGATGAAATAAGTTTTCAATAAAACATCAAAAACTTAATAGCACAAAAAAAAAAAGATGAAGAAGAAGAAGAGAACTTGAACAAACTCACGAAATGAGAAAATATATATATAAAAATATCTTATATATACTATATATAGATAAATAGTATAGCTCAGTGGGAGTGCAGGCAATCGGTTGACTTTTGGTGGTCACTGTGTGCCAGAAAATTGACCAAGTTTCATGTACACTTAAACACACACACACATACACACAAAGAGAGACATATATATATATATATATATATATATTATATAGTATATAGTGAAACTACTATGAAATTGTTTTTATATTTTTGTTGTGCGGGTCCACTCAATGTGTCCAGTCACGTTTTCATCAACAACATTTTGGCTTAGTTTTTGGTTAATATTATTTGTTTGTTTGTTTGTTTGTTTGATGCTGTTGTTATTGTTGTTGTTGTTGCTCTTGTGCGCATTTCTGTATTTATTTATTTTGCCCGCTTCGTTCGTTTCAGCAAGTGCCAAAAGGCAAATATTGCGCATACGCTGCGTGTGCCCGGCCTTCAACGGAATCAATAAGCAACTATATACAAAATGTACATATATACTTGTATATATAAATATATATATATACATATATATCGAGTACAGTTTGAACTGAACAAACATAGTAAAGTTTGCTACAAAAACAGTTGCAAGAAATCGTAAAACATTTTCTCAGCATACTTCTAGGAAATTAAACTCCTCAAAAAAAAAGTAAAGAAAAGCAATCGTCAATGATTTTGTTTGCTTTACTTTGACTCCCAAAATAGAGAAGTAAAATTAAATTTTTTTTAAGTAATTTTTGGCACTTTTTATATTTGCAAATTCAGATTGAAAAAGTTTTCTTCATTAGATTTCACTTTCAGCAGCAGTATCAACTGAACTAATATAATCTTTAGCATTTTTCTAAATATATAATTTTCATTTGAATGTTTAAGATTATATTAAACATTTGATAAACAAGGGAAACACGTTGAATTTCTGTAATCAAATCTCTTATATCATGCTCTCTCTAAGCTCAGCCTAAGGAAGACAACAAGCTAAATTTCAATAAATAATTGAAATGTGAAATTATTTCAAAGCGAGTACAAAAAAAAAAAAGGAAGAAAAAGAAAAAATCGTATCGATTGCAAATTGAGATACGTGTGAAATTTGATTATGTTTCCTGCTGATAGAAAATACATTGACAACTCTAGTATTCCGGCTGGGAATACATTATCTTTAATTCAAAAGAAAATAAGTGGATAATAATATATGTATGTATGGATGTTGAAACGTGACGCGACAAAATTGAGGCAGGTGTCAATTTCAATTGTAGATTATGTCGTTTTTATTACTTTCGTAAATTGCAAAAAAAAAAAAAACATTTGAGAACAAAAAATATGTAATGAAATATATTTAGACATATGTATATATATATATATTTATATATATAAAAGAACAGGAAAATTATGGAAAAATTATAATTCAAATAATTAAATGTTAATAAATATAAAAAAAAAATAAAATAAATAACATGTGTGACAAAAGAATAAATCTAATAATAAATATTAATAATAATAAAGCTAAAAATTATAATAGAAAATAATATTTATGCTTATAAAATATTTAAAAAGCTCAAAAAAAAAGAATCATAAAAAATATAAAACACACATTAAATAAAATAAATAAATATATTAATAAAAATGGGATAAAATAAATGTAATAAAAAAAAAATATAGTATAAATTATATAAATTTATAATATGTAAGATAAATTAATTTAAAAATAAATAAATTACACAAATAGAAATAAATAATAATAAAAAACTTTAAAATCATAGGAATAACAATAAAACAAAGCTTTGAAAAAATATTTATAATAAAATAAAAACAAAAACTTAAACAGAAAAAATAAATACAACAAAAGTTAAATAGAAAGCATCAATTCCAACAAATAAAATAAATACGAATAAAAGTAACTAAAGAAACAGAACATGAAATAATAAAAATAATAATAAAAAAAAAAACAAAATATAAAATTCCCTTTTGGGTATTTACTGATTTTCATAGAATTTTCTGTTAATCAAGGAATATTTGTTTTTCTCTCTTTGCAGCACAATTGCGAAATGTTCAATCATTGAAATCTAATACCAAAGTTACAGAAGAGACAAAGGCAAAACCATAAAGTGTAAAACAGTGCAAAAGGAAATGAAATTGTAAACAACAGCAAGATAAGAAAAATATAACAAAATTACAAATAAAAAAAAAAATATATATATATAAATATATACAATTTATATTAGAGAAAGAAACAAAAATAAAAAATATAAAAAAAATAAAAAATAACATAAAAATCAACTAAATGCCAAAGCGAAACAGCAACAACAACAACAAATGAACTGAAAACTGACAACGAGAACGACAACAACAACAACAGCAACAAGAACAAGAACAAGAACTAAAGAGTACAATCAAAAGAAGAACAAGAAAAACTGACAAACGAACGAACCTAAAACAAAACTTACCCTCTCCTCATTCTCCTCTATGTGTGTGAGTGTATCAGGGCAGAAAGAAAAACAATAGAAAAACGAAAATAAAAAAAAAACAAAAGCAAAGTAAAAGCCAAATTATAACACAGCTTCTGTAGAGAGAAGTGCAATAAGAATAAGAACAAGAACAAAATTCGGTACGACAAGCTGGAAACATTTAAAACACTGGCAACATGTTGCTGAGACGCTTACAACACAGCGGCAGCAACACTACAGCCAACGTCCCTACGCCTCAGAACTCAACGCTAATCGGATTTACGAGGCAACCAACAACAACAAAAACATCAACAGCTAGAACAACAGCAACAGCAACAAGAACAAGGACAACATCAACATCAACACCAACATCAGCAATAACAAGAACAGCAACAAGAGCATGGCTACTGCCATTACTTTGCCTGGCAATTGTTGCTCATGTCAGTGCCCAAATAGGTAAGTACCTTGCCACAACCATCAACCTCGCACTCTCAACCTGCCCCACATATCACATTTATATACAAAAAATGAAAATGAAAAAATTTATATATATATACATAATAAGCATGGTCGCTCGACTGACGCAGATGGTAGAAATGGAAGGTTATGGTGGTGGAGGTAGCTGGTCGTATATAGATTACGATTTCAACGAGCAGACCCCTAAAACTCATTAAAAAGTGAAATATCATTAACATAATTATTCAATGGCAGGGAAGAGAATTTAAATCTTTCATGGGATTGTCAAGTAGAATTTAACAAAAGCAACATACATATGAATATATGAATATATGCATCTGTATCTGTATCTGTATTTGTATCTGTATCTGTATGTATAACACATGCAATTGATAAGTGCAATTGAATTTGTAACGTTTTTCGTAAACTATCGAGTAATTAAATTTAATTATACGTTTTACAAATTAACGTTGCACATTGAATAGAAATTAGTTGAACTGTGCCTAATGATCGCCTCGTTGCCACAGACTGTCAATTGAATAAAGGGTTGATATACTCGTCCTACATCGCGTCCTATACCACAGCATTTTCTCTCTTTCTCCCTCTCCATGCAAATGAGCAAGTACATAATTGTAGCTCATTATAGCAGCTTTTGTTCATATTAGTATCCAGAAAATATTTAAATTTGTATGTGCTGCAAAATCTATGCGTTAAATACATAAAAAAAATGTATGCAAATATTTTATTATATATTTTTCTTTTCTATTTATAATTATCAATTTTTTTTTAAGCATTATCAAAAGCAGATTAGCTTCGCTCTATATTTATATTCCTATTGAAAAATTGCATAATATCAAGTTTCAGCTTAATTTCCATTTGTTTTTTTTTTCCTACGACTTTGTTAGTTGCTTATCTTGTTCTTTATGTATTTTTTTTTTATTTTTTGCTGATGTTATTTTCCTATTAAAAGGTAAAAAAAAGTGTAGAAAACATGACCAAAATGAAGAGTCATCGTTGAAAGGAGCTTGTAAGAAAATTAACTTAGTTCGTTCGCTCACTCTCTCCTACTCTATCTCTCAGTCTCTCTCTCTCTCTGCATCTCAACAATGCTATGCCTGGCAGCCACGCCCCATATTTCCCTCTTGCCACCAGACTCCACCATTTTTCAGCTAACAGCACACAACAAGCTCATCAACAAGCAACAAGAGTACGAAAACAGAAACAGAAATGGAAACAGAAACAGAAAAAAATAGAGAAAATACAGACACACACACACACACACACACAACATTGTTAGAGAAGGCAAAGCGAAAAAGATGAGATGAGCCTGAAGATGAGATGAGTTACGAAGCCAAACTTGCAAAAACAGAAAAAAAAAAACTATGCAATTTTTACCGTAACTCCAGAAAATGAATAAAGAAACAACAGAGAAAAAAAATGTGTAAAAAAAGGAGATTGAGATGGAATAACAGCAGAAGGAGTAGCAAAAGCTGATGTCCAACAAATGCTAATGAACAAGGCTAGAAAAGCAGAAAAAAAGAGGCGTAGAATTAACAAAAAAAAAAATGTAAAATAAAAGCAAGCCAAAGCTGTAGACACTTCCTTTACACTTCTCTTATTTTATTTGCATTTATTTTTTTTATTTTTTTTTGCTTTTCTTTTCTTTTGGTCCGTTTGCCTGTTTTGCGCGGTCTGCGCCAAATTAATAATAATAAAAAATGTTGAGCGCAAGTGCATAATTAATTAAATAATAAACCAGACGACGTTGAAATAGAAATCTAAATTAAAATAAAAACAAAAAGGACGAAACTGAGGATAAAAATGATGTAAGCGAACTTATAATTCGTTTTATTTTACTTAATATTATCATTCATTAAGCACTATAATTATGCGAGTCTGCCTAAAGGGTATACTAAGAAAGAAAAATACTAAAATAATACTAGTAGAATAATAGAAAATAAATAGTAAAATACTAGAAAAATACTAGAATAATACTAGGAAAATAATAGAAAAATAACTAGTTAAATACTAGAAAAATACTAGAATAATTCTAGCAAAATAATAGAAAAATAACTAGTTAAATGCTAGAAAAATACTAGAATAATACTAAAAAAAATACTAGTAAAATACTTGAAATACTACTGAATACTACTTGAAAACTACTGGAATAATGCTAGTAAAATACTACAAAAGTACTAGAAAAATATGCTAGAATAATACTTGGAAGATGCTAAAAAGAATACTAAAAAAAATACTAGAAAAAATACTACAATAATGCTAGAAAAATACTAGATAATAAATAATAATCATAATGCATTTAAATTTTATAAGACATTAGTAAATATAAAATGAATATAATCATTTTACATGTATGCAGGGTATCTTCTAGTCTATCATACCCTACAATACTCACTCATTGCTGCATGCTTTGCATGTGCATTTTTAGAATGTTTTTTGAATGCGAGTCGTTACGATTTCATAGCCACATAAATTTTGCCATTTTGCCATTTTGCCATTTGGCCCAGACAAAGGCAACTCATTTGTATGTTTTGGCCAAAAACAGTCGCAAAACATTTGTAACTTTGTTATTTGGCCACGCCCTCATACCGGTATATTTCTGTACTCTTCCTTCATACGCCTTCATCAACATAATTAAAACAGCGGCAGCTGCTGTAGGCCAACAAAACAAAAGGGGCAACAAAGTGCACTAACTGCATTTTGTTCATTAGCGATCCATACACACACACACACACACACACACATACATTTATATATACACATGGATATATAGATGGAAAAGCACATAAAATGCTCAGAGTGCATAATATTCGAATACTATTCGTATATGCAACATGTAAATGCATAATTAATACAGCTTGAAATGCCTGAAAGAGTGAAAGAGATAGAGATAGAGAGAATGCAATATGAAAGAGGGGAATAGCAGAAGCTGAAGCTTACTGAATATGTTACAGTTGCAGTTGCAGTTGCAGTTACAATAAGCGACAAATGTCGCCATTAAATGCTTATACTATATATTTATGCGTGTGCAGGGAAAGATGTTTGCAGCACTATGGAATAATTTAAAGTGATCATTAGTCTATTTACTGGCAAAAGCTGCTGACTTTATGCTAAAATGTTGCATATACGTCACGTCAGTTTAAGCTCCACTGAAACAATACTGAGTGTGCTTTCTCTTCAATGCTGAAAATGAATAAAAATGCAAATAATATACATATATACATATAAATTATATTTTAAAATATATTTATTATAATTAAAAACAAATTCAAATTGTTAATTTGAAAATTTTTAATTCGAATTTTATTTATAATTTCTATTGTAACAATGATAAGCTCATCTTCCATTACAACCTCAATTTTATTTGAAATAGAGAAACAGGTTTAGTTTATAAAAATAATATGCAAATTTGACTATGAATTTTTTTTCATCAAAGTTATAGTAACTCAACGATGAAGATTAAGTAACGTGATTAGCATATGTACTCGTACATATAAATATATACTTAGTTTTAATCTTTTACTCTCTCTCTCTCTCTCTCTCTCTCTCTCTCTCTCTCTCTCTCACACACACACACACACACAATCTGAGTAATATTAGTTTCAAGTTTTTGCCAAGAAACCTTTTAACTTGATGTCAAAGTTGTACAAAAAATATTGCCAACAAAACTCTAAAAATAAAACTAAAAATAACTCATTTGCCCAGAGAGAATTTCACACGCCAAAATTCAATTGAAGAAACAAGAGGCGAAAGAAAATGAGCAAGAAAATCAGTGACCCTTGAAAATAAATAATAATTATATTCGGCAGGCGGGGGAGCAATAGCTTAAAAGCAAACAAAATAACAAAAAAAAAATGCAAAGAGAGAGAGAGGGACAGAGACAGAGACAGAGAGGGAGAGAGAATGAGGGAGCTAAAGAGTTGAGGAAGGAAGAAAAAAAAATGGCAACAACAACAAGAGCAAAATCACACCATAAATAAGAAAACAGAAAGAAAGAAAAAAAAGAAAAAAATGTTAAGCGTTAATGTGACGACTGCTGCAAAGAAGCGACGAATGCATAGAAAAGAAAAGGGCGAAAATGATAGTGAGAGAGAGAGAGAGATAGAGAGGGTGGAGGCGATTTAAGCTGCGGTTGAGCAACGAGTAATGTGGAACAAACTTATTAAAAATATTGAAGAATAAGAAGTGTTGTGAGAGGGGGAGGGGGGGGGGGAAGGGAAAAAGCAATTGAAATGAAATGTGACACGCAAGGCAACAATAAAAAACAACAAAAATTCATTACAGGTAAATATGTAGCTCTGTCTGTGTATGTGTGTGCGTGTGTGAGAAAGTGAACGTGTAGCAGCACACAGCTCACAGTATTCTTTTTTTTATTATTATTATTTTTGTTGTTGTACTCATTTTAATTAAATTAAAATTGTTGTTGTTCTTGTTCTTGTTATTGTTGTTGCTTTTGCTGTTGGCGTTCTTGCAGCTGTAGTCGTTAGCTGTTAGCTGTTAGCTCTTTGCTTTTAGCTGTTAGCTGTAGTTGGCTTAAATATGCATTTCCGCGAAGCACTTTTTTTTTTGTGTTTTGTTTTGTTCATAAGTGTGCATGAAAATGTGCATGGGAAATGCATTTGCGGAATGTTTCCTGCAACTACCAGTCGCATCTCCCCCTTCATACATTCATCATGTATATTGAGTTGGGGGAGCTTATTGTTTCCCAGCTTTGTGTGATGCAGACATGAATTTTGGTCTTGATGTGGCAGCCACCTACTAGGCGCATGCATCGCTGCATGGGAAAATCTAACTAAAGATCAACAAGCAAAATACGTAAACGAAGCAGATGCCGAGACGAAACAGACGCAGAGGCAGTGGGAATAATAATAATAATAATAGTATGGAAAAAGAAAGAAAAAAAAAAAAAGAATGAAGAGCAAGCAAACAGAAAACAGTGAGAGCGCAGAGTGACGGAAAGTTAGCTCATTCTCATGTCTGATATACTCGTATCTCAGTCTTTGCACACACACACATGCAGCATGTAGCATGCTTTATGACCCAAAGTTTTCATTATACATTTTTATAGCGAAAGCAGAAAAAAAGTTAAGAAAAAATAAAAAAAAAAAAAGAAAAAACATATAAAAGTATTCTAAACGCATAAACTGGGCATAAAGAAGTTCAAGGCGTGGCAGGACATTGAGTACAACACACACTCTCTCTCTCTCGCTGTGAGAAGCAGCAGCGATGAGAAAGTGCGGCAAATTCTTCACACGTTTAGCGTAAAGGCGAATTTTATGCGTAAACTTTTGGCGCCGCTTTTAATGAAAATGTTTTTAGCAGACATTTTTTTTTTTTTTTTTTACTTCGATTTAGTTCATGTCATACCCTAACATAGAGTATAAAATATATGTTGTAAATGTAATAAGCAACAGTTTGATATCAATGCGAAATCAGAGAAGTTCTCTGTATTATATATATAAAATTATATTTCTATGATATAGTTATAGTAAATGCAGAGTATTCATTATTCTGCAATGCCAGTGCGTAAATATTTATTTTTTTTTTTATGATTTATGATTTTTTTTTCTTCTGCAGCATAAAGTGCAAATTCATTTTATTTTATTCGCGTTTTTTTCAAGACATTTTTTTTTTATTTTTTTTTTATTTTTTTTTTTATTAAATATATTTTTATTTTTATTTGAATATATTTTTTTATGGTTTTCATTAGAGTTTTCGCATTTTGGTTGTAGTTTATGCGTTGCATGCGCTATTTAACTTTAGAGTCTCATAGAATTTATGACATTTGTTCGCCGACACTATATATGTATATGTATATGTATATGTATATGTATGGATTATGCAAGATATATATATTGCTTGCTCTACGAACAGTAGAAGATAATGCTTTTATACAGCGACGACACATGTCTGGCTGCTGCCTCGTGTCGTGACTTTATTTTAATCTATTTACTTGCACTTGTATTTTCGCTCAATTGGAAACTGCAAATGGCAAATAGAAAATGTGGCCAGAAACAAAAAAAAAAACAGTTAGCCATAAAAATGCTCTATAAATAATATCGACATGTTACATTTTGCAATTGCATTTTCGAACATACAAAAATATTTAACACACACGCCACATGTAAAAATGAATACAATTCTCTCTTCTTTGTCTCTCTCACTCTCTCTCTCTCTCTCTCTCTCTCCTATATATTCTCTATCTCTATGTCGACAAATAAATAAATACATACAAGAAATAACAACAAATGTTTTGCATTTGTCTTTCCACCATTTATCTCATTCTTCTTGGCTTTCATTCGATGTTCATGTCTGTATTATATCATTTTGCTATTTTTATAGAGCTCTCTGGCTGCGCGGCGACTGCAGTCGATGGTCAACGCTCGTTGTCAGTGTTTTAAAACCTTTTTTTTTTTATAATTTATGACTACAATTTAGTTAGACTATTTAACTGTTTGACTATAGCAAAATGACAAAATGTTGTATTTGTTATACAGACATCGAGTTGCGCTCAAAATTTTATAATTTTTATTGAAATTTAATTATTGAGAAATTTTTTTTTTTTTATTTTTTCTTAATATTTTAATTTAAAAGTACAAATAAATGATCATTATATGCTCATAATTAGCTAGATTGTTTTTTTTTGTTTTTAAACTTATTTAAATTTTAGACGCAATGGGAAATCGATAAAGCAAAAAAAAAAAAAAAAAAATAGAAAGAGAAAGAGAAAAAGTGAATAACGAGGCGCACAGCGATGTTGCTTTGACTAATTTTGAACACCTGTTTCCTATCCAATTTTGCCAGATAAACTTTTCTCTCCTCTCTTTCTCTCGCTCTCTCTTTATATTTGTTCTCTCAGTCTTCTTGTTGAATTCAAATCGGAATCGGAATCGGAATCAAAATCAGCCACGCGTCACAATTGAAAACGTACGAAAAATTTGTGATACACATACGCACAATTCGCGACATATCGTCAAATGTATCTATAAAATGTGGAGGGATATGCCAGAGTATGGGTATGGGACGGTGGAGTGTAGTGGAAGTGGAATGAGTATAAAGATTGGGTGCTATGCATGTGTTCCTGATAATGTTTATGCTGTCAGTTACTGCTGCACATGACATTCAATTGCCACAAATCAAGATAAGACTTAAGGAGTCTGAGAGTAGAAAAAGACTTCTTGGATCCTATACAACAAGTGACGCAGTTTGTCTCTGTGTGTCTCTGTGTATTATAATATGGCTGCCAAGACGGAAGCAGACATATAAACATACATATATACATATTGCGATTTCTCCTTTATTTTATTTTTTTTTTCTTTTTTTTTTTGCCATTTCGCTAAGGGAACACGTGCCAATTGTCATGTGTGTATGTGTGTGTGTGTCTGTCTGTCTGTCGCTTTGTTCCCTTTTACAAATCACATGCTCAGTTTATGCCACACACACACACACATAGACATAGAGAACGGGCATTGTGTGTGTGTGTGTGTGTGTGTGTGTGTATGTGTCTGCATGTTATGTTGTGTTGTATTCTGTTGTGTGTTGTGTGATGTGTGATGTGTGACAACATCACATGCTGCATTGTTGTTAGACTCTTGTGTTGTTATCATAAAATAAAATTTGCTTCTGCTGCGTACGTGTGCGACTGTAAGCTGTAGGTGATAGCAACACTGAGAGACGACACTCATACAAACACACATACACACATACGCACACATATACATTGTGCTTTTTGACTTTTAAAATGTTATTTTTGTTTTTTTTTTGTGCTTGTTATCATTTTTTTAAATTTCATCTGGATTTAAATATGGCAACTTGAGAGTTGTTAAAAGCAGCTCAACTCGTATACATCATGTAATTTGTCTGATGAAGCAGTTTTACTGTCAGGCATTAAATGTTCTAATGACAAAGTTAAAGACTTTTTCCCAATGACTTTGCTGGCGTCTAAGAAGTTGCTACAAAAAATAAAAAAAATGTTAAACATAAATTAAGCAATTCTTAAAGTAATTCATATTTATAATTATATTTAAATAATTATTATTAAATAAATACATAGAAAATAAGATTAATCAAATTTAAATAATTTCTAAATTTATATAATTTTAATATAATTAATTTTAAAATTCAAATTTAAATTGATAAAATTAATTTTTAAATTAATTATATTAATTTTTAAATTAACTTAAGTATTATTTAAATTAATGCAGCCATTACTACTTGCTATTTGCTATTTGTTTGCTCTTTGGCAATTTAACGACAGTTTGCCATTTGCTTAGCCAAGTTTTGACTAATGTGTCTTGAAACAATGTTAACTTGTCTCCCTTATGAGCGATGCACTTTGACAGCTTTTGTTTTCCATAGAAAGAGCATCGTTGTGGGGTAAGTGAGACAGGGGAGTGACACACGAGTTGGGAGACAAATAGCGTAACGCAAATCAATTAAAGCGCTAATTGAATTGTTGCTCAGCTGGGCGGAGGGCAATCAGAACCGCCAAACCGATGCTGATTAACGCCAAAACAAAATTCAATTTGCCAAAGTCAAAGTGCACAAAGTAACTGCAAGAGCGAGAGAAACAAAGGGAGAGAGAGAGAGAGAGAGAGAGGTAAAGAGTGTGAGAGAGATGGACGTGGATAAAGCGATAAAGAGATGGTTGGGGATTAACAGACAGCACAAAGCGTGTGTTTGGCATGGACACTGTGAGAATGAGAGTAAGAGAGAGAGAGAGTAATAGATGGACAGGGCGACAATCAAACCGCAATTAAATTTCCCTGTTCAAAATAAAATTAACAGCCATTAAAAGGGAACTCTCAGCACAGCAAAACTAGACGAGACTTGGAAAGTACCAATTTACGAGCGGGTCACTCGGTCAACAGTGTCGTATATGACTTCATGTATGTCTCTCTTCCTCTTTCTCTCTCTCTCTCTCTCTGTGTATGTGTGTGTGTGTGTATGTGTATGCATGGAGTGTAAACACGTTAATTAAACGCAAGGATAATTATAATGCGCAGAAGGAAACGGTTCGTAGAACGCCAAGTGGAAATGTGATTGAATTGCCAAGTGGCAAGCACGTCCTCTTGTTGTTGTTGTTGTTGCTGTTGTTGTTGTTGTTGTTGTTGTTGTTGTTGGCAAGACTATTGCTAGTACTAGTGCCTAGTGCCTCACTTGTGGGCGTGCCAGGAAGTTAACTCTCGCTCTATGCATAATTATGCAACAGCACAAAATGGAGCAGTGTGACAAACAGAAGCCAACAGCCAAGCTACCCCAAGCTACTCAACAACAACAACAACAACATGTAGCAACCGACAAACAAACAACAAGTTGTCAACGGCTTGCGACTTGAGAACGACGACGAGTCGACGAGTTGTTCAAGTGCTTCTGTGTATATGTATGGTATGTGTGTGATGCGTATGTCTGTTTATATGTGTGTGTGTGTGATGCGTATGTCTGTTTATATGTGTGTGTGCGTATTTGTCTTCTACTCTGTATCTGGGTGGTGTCAAAAAGTGAGCAAAGCCAAGCCAAACATATGCCTGAGCACGTAAATGAGGCTAAAATATAAGGCAAGACTTCAAGTGGATCTGACGTCACAGACGTTTGCTAAGGCTTAAGAAAAATTCATCTACCAAAAGTATGTTCACACAAACTTATAAATATATGTATATAAATATTTTATTGCATTGTAAAAAAATATAGAGACTAATAATTGTTTATAAAATAGTTTCTATTATTAATATTTAGTAATAATAATAATAATATTATTATTATTATTATTAATATTATTATTATTAATTATTTAAAATTTTATTGTTTAAATATATTTATTATATTTATTTTTTATAGTTATTAATATTTATTAATATTATTATCATTTTTTATGATTTAAAGTCTTATTTTATTATTTAAAGTTTTAAATTTAATTATTTTTTTTTACTATTTATTTATACTTATTTATATTTTTGAAATATTAAAATAATCTAAATATATTTTTAGTAATTTTATTTTTTTATCAATATTTATTTGTATTATGTTTCGTTATTTTTATGAATTTTATTTTTTATTATTTATTATCTACTTCATTATATTTATTTAAATAATTTTATTATTTAGTTTTAATTTAATTTTAATTTTGAATTCTACTTATTTATATATTTAAAATAATTTCAATATATTTTTATTAATTTTATTTATTAAATACTTATTTTTATTGATATTCTTTGAATTTATTTATAAAATATTTTTATTGATAATTTTATATTTTTGAAATATATATATATTTCAAATCGAATAAATTATATATGCATTTTATTATATACATATGTAGAAAATTAAATTACTTAATTATAAATAATATTTTATTATATTTATAAGCCTTTTCATTTAGCTATAATTGTTAGCAGTTTTAAAGCCAGCGATGCGTAGATTACACATTTTATTTATTACATGAAGCTTGTGAAGTAGGAAATTGAAATTAGTTAAACGAAGAGGAAGGAAACTGGCAAGACGCAAAGGGGAAAGCAGAAAACTTGACAGACTACTCACTAGATTAGAAGGACTAGACAGCAGCCACTTCATTCTAATCAACTCAGTTGTCGGTAGACTGCCAGCTAACTGACTCATAGACAGACAATTATATTCAGAGAAGCGAACTTACACACACAAAGAGAGAGAAAGAGAGAGAGAGATGGAGATGGAGATGAAGAAAGAGAAAGAGAGAGACAGTAAGTTAACCAAGCAAGCAAACCACAGATTCAGCAGCAGCTGCGCTTCGGCCTGTCACTGTGGCAATTGAATATGCAAATTGGCAATGGCGTGGCAGTCAATCCAAAGCCACCCAAAAGCCACCCACAGTAGCAGCGAGCAAATCACCCAACTCTAGCATTTGCCACTTTGTCAAACAATGCTTGGAGTCGAGGCTGAAATCATCGTACAAAAGAGAAAAATTAATAGAATTGTTATGAATATATTTCGCTTGTGGGGTGAACAATTTTCTTCTTCTTTTTTTTTTTCTCTGCCTCTGCTTGTGCCTGTGCCACAGTCTGTGTGTCAGTCTCAGTCACAGTCACAGTCGCAGTCTCTCTAGAGAGCTCTGGAATTGCATATGTGTTCGCATTGGTTGCCGTATTTGCATTTTAAATTAAAATTTTCTACGCTTTCATTTTGATTTGAGCAAATGTTTGACTAGAGATTTTTAGATTTTGTGTAATTATTGTAAATGTAACAAAGTTGAAGAAGAGTTTCACAAATGAAGTGTTCTTCTCTCTAACGTTATTGTAATTGTTCTTATTGTTGTTGTTGTTGCCGATGTTGATGTTGTAGTTGTTGTTAAGGGAATATCATATTCTTTCGGTCCTTTGAATCTCTTATGTTGTTGACTTTGTGATGAGCTTGAAATGAAGCTTTGAATTGGATTACAATTTGTGGACTGACAAAGGCAACTTAATTAATGAAGTCATATTGTTGGCAAAAAAAAAATAAAAAAAAAAACTGAAGTATTTATGACTGAAATGACACTTGTTGAAAGTCTAAAATAGATATAGAGAAAAAGATAACGACAGTTGAAATCTCAAATTGAGATAATATACATATATTGCAAAGCATTCAAATTCACATTTTTGTTTTATTTATTTATTCCATCATCATTTGGATTAATCCAACGTTTATGTGCTGTTGTTCAGCTGTTGTCATTTCACTTTTATTATATCTACTTAAATCTGTAGACTGTTTACCTGCAAGTTTCCGTTTATATTTCATTTTTTATTTTTGTATTTTTTATTTTATTTTTTATTCTTTGCTTTTTGTTTTGTAAACACCTTTTAATAAAGACTCAATTGCTTGGCTAAGCCTGTTGAGACAAGGACAAATATTTGTCATAGACAACATAAGAACAAATTTTTGGTACATCGAAACAAAATAGGAATACAAAGAGATTAAATACTGGAAGTGCTACCATAGAGTAACATAGAGTGGAGATAGAGATAGATAGAAAGACAGAGAGAGAGAGAGAGAGAGAGAGAAAGAGAGCTAACATTGTTATTGCGTTTGTGTATACATATAATACCCCTAAAGGCCTCCCCAAGGGGCCTTCAAGAGTTTTGTCGGCGAGGAAGTTGATGTTTATTTTCTTTTTTATTTACTTCATTTTTTTTTTTTTTTTTGTTCTCGTTTATGTTTTTTTTTTTTGTTTACTGCGCCGTGGATTGTCTGATAAATTCCAGTTTTGACAGTCGAATTAACCTGTCATGTTTCTGTGGCCGTGTTGAGATCACAAATAACAATGGCAAAAGGGGCGCAAGGGAAAGGGGAAAAAATGAGAAAAATGTTGCATGTTTAACAGCGCTGTGGCAAGGACATGAACAGAGTTTTATATCTCTTACAAATTTGTTGCATAGGCGAAATAACAAAAATACACAGAAAAAAAAAACCAGAAAAACAAAACAAAAATTTCAAAGCGCATTTCACGAATTATGCCGCTAAACAAAAGTTTGACATTTTTTTTTTATTTTTTCTCATTTTTTTTTTCCTTTTTCGTTTTTTTTTTTTGTTGTTCAATTTTTGTTATGTATTTCTTTTGTTCTTTTCTCCGACTGACTTGTGTTGACTTGTCACTTGGCTGACACAATGTCTGCTGTTGGGGCCTGGTGCCTTGGCTCTAGATCTAGGGGCTCTTGACATTGCATAAACTGTCATTTAGTTTGTACAACTTGACAGCTAACCATTCATTTTCGGCAACTGGCGAGCTATGGAATCGAAAAACTGTCTGCAAAGTCAAGAGTTGCAGCTGAGACAGAGACACTTGCACTCCTCCACTCTACTCTAACAGCGAAAGGGAGACAGTTGGAGAGAAAGAAAGAGACGTGTCACACACAAATTAAATGGTTAGCTGTCATTCAAGCAACCCAAAAAAAATAAAAGGAATAAATGTCATTCCTCTCTCACATTCTCTCTCTCTCTCTCTCTCTCTCTTTCACACTCTCTCCACCCATCAATGCCTCAAGCTGCGCAGCTAAGGCAAGTTGAGAAAAAAAATGTGATTCTCGCATGACTCACGCACCTGTCGCTGTCGTTGTCGTTGTCGCAGTTGCAGTTGCAGTCACTGTGATTCCTTTACCTTTAGCTTAACTTTGCTTCCCAAGTTAAATGGCAGCATTTTTCAAGCAAAGTGCAGCGCAAATATTTGCTAATGTTCCGCTGCAGCTATGTAGCCATGCAGCTCGTGCATAATGCCAGGCATACGCCCCCCTCTTGCCATACGCGACGCCCCTCAACCTGACATTGATTAAATGCAACGCGTTAAACAAATTCTTGAGGCGTTCGTCGAGCACAAAGTTGACGTCGACTCAGATTTGTTATCTAAGCTCTTTGTTCCCACATCTATAAGCTATACATATATATATATATATATATATATATATATATATATATATATAAATATGTATGTATGTATGTAGATATATATATATATATATCCCTGTCTGTATGTATGTGTATATGCAGGTGTCCATATCCAGGCGAATTTGCAAGCTGTTATAGCTCTGCCATGACTTTTTCTATGCATAAATTAGGACAAAACTGTGAGAGAATTTGCAATGAGTTAAATAAATAGGGCAAACTTTAACTATGTGAAATAACAAATACTACAAATAAGAAACTCAAAACTTCGAACTAATAAAGCTAATGATGATGTCAACTTAATGCTTGATCCGTTGATTCGTTGCTGCAAACGTTGTTATACAAAATTAAACAGTAAATTTAGGTGCAATTTTTTTTTATATCTTTTTTTAAAGAGAGCAAAGAAAAAAAATGAAGTGAGCTTTAAAAACATTTAGTTATGCACACGTTAAACCCTTTTAAATATTTTAAACGGAAGCTAATTATGTTTAAAAATCAAATTTCCGTTGTAATATGAAACCTAAAAAAAAATGTAAAAAAAAAACTCATTAAGCGCAAAAAAAATGAAATAAAAGCTAAATATAAAATAAAGGATTTTTTTTTTTTTTTTAATTTGTTTTGCAAAGATAAGACTCGCCGACTGGACGAATGGGAGAAAAAACTAATCAAAAATATTTCAATTAATCAAGAGATTGCTGCATTTATTCCACTTCCACTTCTTCTTTTTTTGTCTCTCTTTCTCTATCTCACTCTACCTCTTTCACTTGACTCTTTAGACAGTCTTTGGAATCAACTGAGAAAACTTGTCAAAGCAGTTTTTGATTTTGTCGCCGCTGATGTTGTTTTTGTTGTTCTTGTTGTTCTTGTTGTTGTTGGTCAACTTATTGCAGAACAAAAACAACATTGGCTGAGAGGAAGCAATAAAGGAGCTCAGCAGAAGCCATATAAAAAGGATTGTGTTTTTACAACAGTTGCAAGCAGTAGTGACACATGCAATATGCGTATACTATGCATGTGGTGTGGCAAGCAGTCAGCATGTTGACGCTGCTGTGCTGCTGTATCAAATTTCACTTTCAAAATTTTGCCAACTGTTCGAAACTGTCGACAGTTGTCGGTTGGCCCAGTTGCTGTTTGGACTGGCTTACAAATAGCTTATGCTCATTGATTTTGTGGCATGTTGCAAGCTGGTCAAACTAAGTATGTTCAACTGGGATTGCAACTGTTGGGCAAACTAACTGATGGACAGAATCGGACAGTTGGACAGATTGAATAGATTGAACATACATATGTATATGCTAGACAAGAAGCCTTGACATCGAATCGTGGCCAATTGTTGGTTTCGCTTGCCTCCCTCTCCTCTATCATGACATGGCATGTGCGTCGTTCATCGACTTGAGTTGGGTTCGGTTTTGTTCGGTATTGGATTACGAGACTAGAAAAAGGGTCGACACATAGAAAGAAAGAGAGAAAGAAAGAAAGAGTTTGAGAAATGTTGAAAGGGTCGAGAGAATTGGAACTGATTTATGACAGGTAAATGAAGTGGGTTGAACGTAGCCGTAAAGTCACTTGGCAAGCCAATAGCCAAAGAGTCAAAGAGGCGACTACAATAGAGAATGGATTAAGTTACACTTGCATAAATGACTAATGATCTCAACTGCTATATATGAATGAGAATGTGAATGTGAATATGAATGTGTATGTGTATGTGTATGTGTATGTGGATAGTCTCGTCATCATCAGTTGAATGACATTTTGAGGAGCAGCAGAAAAAGGTTACAGGTTCAAGAATAAAATTAATACAAATATTTTTTATAATTAAAATAGTTTTTTTCTTTATAGAATTTATTTTATTTTATGCTAAAAATCCAAAACGAATTTCAAGCGAAATTATTATTAAATTTAAAGTCTGAAATATATAGAGAAAAATACAAAAAATTAGATTTAAAATATTTTATTGAATTATTTTATTCAATTTAATTAATTTAAGATTTTTTCTTATAATTATTTATATTTTATTTAATAATTTTTTATTATTTTTTATTTAAATTAATTAATAAAATTTGGTAAAAATAAAAAAAAAATTCAATTAAAAATTTAATTGCTTTTGCATCATCATCACGTGCAGAGCAATGAGCTATGTTAGCTCTTCATGCTTTATTTTCGAAATGCATTTAGCATTGTTTGCACTCAATTTTCGCTTGATTCTTTTGCAATGACTCACTTGACGTATACGTAATGCACACACACATATACATATCATTTCCCATTTGGCTATTAATAACTATGTAGGCCTACTTTGTGTCTTTAATTGTTGTATATTTCGTATTCTTTCGTTTGAATGTGTGATGTGAACCACTTGAACGAAATTGGATTTTGCTTAATTTCGTTTCGTGAAACGAATGCAAAGATAAGCAAAATATATATAATTCGTATATAATTTTAATATTGAAGCAACTTAATTATAGCTACAGTGACTCACACATAAATATACACATACCATATATAGTATAGTATACTCTATAATCGTCTTAGCAAATGGATTGTCTAGCTGCTTGTTTGTGTGTTTGCGTGTATGCTTGAATGTTTGTGTGTGTGTGTGTGTGTGTCTGTGTGTGTTGTGGCTACTCAAAGCCAGTTCATAGTGTAAATAAATCATTTTACTGGTTGGCACTTTAAGCATAAGCTTAAGATTCTTAAGTCCTCAAAACAAAAACCACATTTGTTGTGGTTCGTACTCTTTGCTACAATTCCTTTTTTCGTAGTCTTATTGCTTATGGTGGTTGGGGCAGGTGATATGTGTACTTAAGAACTTAAAAACTTAGAATGCGAGTTTTAGTTTGCTTTTCGAGTTCGAGTTAAAAGTTGAGGGAACTAAAGAGTTGGAGAAGCTGCAAGTTGACACTGTGGCTGCATTAAAGTTTCACTAGAGGTCAAGTTTCCTTTTGGGATTTCAAAGTGTTGACATTGCCTCTCAATTTGTAATTTGTCCAACTTCATGCAGAACTTGTCACGTTGACGATGTTGGCCAGTTTATATTTGCATTAATGTCAACGACATATGTCGAAAGTAAAATATACACAAAAAAAACAAAACAAAAAAAAACAAAAAAATGAAAATGAAAAATTTAAAATGAAAAAAAAAAAAAAAATGTTGAACAAAAAGTTTTCATGTTAAGACTTAAAGCTGTGCAAAACATTTGACTGTGAAGCTAGAAAGAAGCTTTTCTTTCACATTTAAAGAAAGATTCTCAAAGTTTTCGGTTGTTTTCCCTAGCTCCTCCCTAGTATGTAAATAATATAAAACGAGGCGCAAAAGAAGTTCAAATACATTTAAATTAGGCCTGAGCGCATTTTGATGATGATGGAAACTTTTCTTCTTCTGCAATTCTTTTCTTTTTCTGATTCTCTCTCTCTCTCTCTGTCTCTATGTCTCTCTCTCTCACACATACACACTCCATCCCATAAATACATATATATATATATATATATATTCGCTCTCTATTTCTCTTTCGTGCTCTGTTAAAAAACTTTTTCTTGACAACAATTTTGCTTGTTAGTTTTGTTGTTGTTGTTGTTATGCTTGTTGTTGCTGCTGCAGTAACATGTTCCCATCATTATAATGTGTAATGCTTTATTACAGTAACTTTTTTACGCAACATTTTGTCGTCAGTCTTCTCAAGGTTTTTTTTTCTTCCTTGCTTGCTTCTTCGTTTTGAAGAAAAACAAGAAACTTCTTGAAATAAAGTTGTTAAGTCAGCGAATTTCGAATTTTGTATTTGTTTTTTAAGGTGTCAAGAAGTGTACGGAGAGTTGTTTCTTAAGCATTCTGCATCATGGAAAATGTATTAAATTAGCCCAGCAAACGTGATTTGCATGCAACTTTCTTCTAAGGGATGAGCATGAATGTTTTCTCTAAGGGTGTAAAACAACATTCAACTTTGTACTCACTAATTAATCTGCTTTTTTTTTTTATTATTTACTTATACTAATAATTTTATGAATTTTAATTTGCGTTAGAAAATATCAAAAGTTAAGTGTTTAGGGCAAAATTTATTCAATGAGAAATTTTTGAAGCTTTAATGTGCTTATGAGCTTTGGAGTATTTTGTGCTTTAAAAGCTCTGTTCCTGTAGAGAAAAAAAATAAAACTTTCACTGTATTTTCAACGAATCTTTAGCAAACAAAATTAATTTCGTTTAAATCCTGAAATTCTTTATTGTAAAGTGAAGAAAAAAAAATTAAAAATACATTGAAAATATATTAAGCAATATTTAGTTTTCAATATTTTTAGTTAGTTTCGTTAAGATTACACTAAGTATATCTACAAGTATCTTTACCTTTAAGTTGCATCTTTTATATTGTTCCTGCTGTTGTTATTGTTGTTGTTGTTGTTGTTGTTGTGTAAATCCTCAACAGAACTGTAAATCGTTTATAGTTTGTCCCCGTATAGCTGTAAACCACATCAAAAATATATAAAGACAACTGCCAGGACAACATTTAATACTGTCAAACAGAAATTGGCAGCATCGTGTGGGCCATGTTGACGTTTTGTTTGGCCCAAGTTGAATGTAAGCGGCTTTTGCTTATCGCTTGACATTTTTCTGACTTGTGCAACATATATATATGTAACTTTACATGCATGTCTGTGTCTTCATGTGTGTATGTGTGTGTGTATGTATGTGAAGCTACTACCATGCCATGTCACAGTTTCCACTATCGTTGCCCCTTCCTTTGCCGTTAACATCAGTGAACTACTTGCTCTGCACTCTTGGGCACATGCAATTTTTATGTGCTGTGAGGAAAACAGTAAAAACCACAACAAAAGGTTGCCAAGATGAGCACAGAAACAGACAAAAATACAGATACATTTATAGATACAGATACAGATACAAATACAGATAGTGCTGCAGTTACAGATACACACATGTAACTGGAATTATATTTTAAAGACACATATATTCATATATGAATATTTCTCTTGAAGTTGCATTTCTATATAATTAAATAGAGCAACAAAAGTTTTTTTTTGTTTTTGTATTTTGTTTTATTTTATTTTATTTTTGTTACATTTTCATTTTCACATTTTTAACAGTTGACAAATTAATGAGAAAATGCTGAAATAAATTTGGATAATTAAAAGACTGCAACTCAGTCAAAAGTTCACAAGAAGGGGAAAAACAAATGCAGAAAAATTCTTAAAATAAATGAATAAATTTTTTTTATTTATTTATTTATATTTTACATACTTTAATTTTCACATTTTATACACTTGAAAGAGTATATTAATTTTTACCAGAAGTAGATCTTGATACACAACTCTTAAGATTTAATAATAATAATAATAATAATAATAATCTCTTTTTATGTAATTTTTTTTAAAATTTTTCGTTTCCAATTTGATTTTAAAAGAATTAAAATTCTTAACATTATTTAAATAAATTTAGTAATCCGCTGGACGTACAACCATCACAGTAAATGCCTTTATTACTAGCCCGATAATAGTCGATATATGTTACGCTTAAATAAATTAAATTTAAATTAAATTCCACTCCAGGCACCATTCGAATATTCGAAGATTTTGAATCCTTTCTTATTCATTTAAATTTTTTTTTTTATTTAATTTAATTTTTATAAACTTAATTTACAATTTGCATTTTAAAGAATTTTGATTTTTGATATTGCAAATATATTTTGATTAATTCAGTGAAAATTATGAATAATTCACTGAGCATTTTTCAGCAACTTGTAAGTTTCCCATTAATTCCTCTTCATGATCTATATGTGGTCCGTTTAAATTATGTTATGTTATCAAACTAGTTCTTGAATTTGTTAAATTAATGCAAACCCTGAAGAGAATTAAATTAAATATATTATATGAATCTTTGGACGCTTGTTTGAAATACATTAGATAAGACAAGGTATTCAACATTTCATATATATATTTTTTTTTAATTATTTCAAGTTTCTAATTTGTAGTTGAAGCGTGCAAGTGTATGAAAACTTCGGCATAATGTGTATGAAGTCATTTATTTTGTTCTCTAATGAGAGTAAAAAGTATTTGAGCTATATGCTAAATATTATATATATTATACATAAATCATATTGCTACTCATATGATGCTTATGAGCATGCTATACTATTTCTATATCTATCTCTCTCTCTCTCTCTCTCGCTCTCTTTCTCTCTGTTTGTGTGTGTGTTTGTCTGCCTTTTAGTCGCTTAATCAGCGCTTAAGTAGCAACCTTTCCGCACTTGCGCTCACTTGAACTTAATTTGGTGAGTGGTTTGAGCTGGCTGGCATCACTTTATGCGCCCTGCTCTTCGACTTTACCCTCCTCAATGGACTCGTCATAAACGTCTGGTGGAACGTGTGAGTAAAAGAGAGTTTGTTCTAGGGCGAACGTGCGGGGTTTGCGGGGTTGCGGTGGTATAAACTGTAGCCTAGGCTGGCAATAAAAACGCACTTGCCTCAGCAGCATTTGAGGCACATGCTGCTGCTATCCCCACTGTATAATGTAGATTCGTGCGCTTCCATCAGTCAGTCGGCAGGCTGTCGACTGGTTACCACTTCCGGCGGCAAAAGCAGTTCCTGCCACAGGTAACCAAAGGCAACCCCAAAATGTCTGGCTTGAGAGAAAAAAAAAAATAGAGCAAAAGTTTAAGAGAGAGAAAGCAAAAGAGAGAGTGAGTGAGAGAGTGAGAGAGTGTGTGTGTGTGTGTGTATTGCCAACGTCTGGGAGCAACATATGCAAATTTAATATTTTTATTAAAAAAGTTTTTTGGACCACACAAAGAAGCACAAGCCAGACGACGAGTACACTTCAGACCTGTGTTGCGATAAGAACGCAAGAGCAATGATGAAGAAGAAGCAGACACAGAGAGAGACAGAGAAAGAGAGAGAGAGAGTAGATTGCGGGCTTCTTCATGTATGTGTGTGTCTGTGTCGCACTGTCGTTGTTTTGATAGGGAAGCGAATTAAGTGCCGCGGTTCGAGCAAGTTTTTTAAAACCCTTCTTCGCACTCCACTAACTCTTCTCATCCTCCTCCTCCTCCACCATTTGCTGTCTCCTTTTACTCTAGCTGTCGCTGTCACACTACAAAAACAAGTTTTTTTTCTTTCTGTTTTCTGTTTTT
Source organism: Zaprionus obscuricornis (assembly GCA_037044475.1). Taxonomy (NCBI): domain Eukaryota; kingdom Metazoa; phylum Arthropoda; class Insecta; order Diptera; family Drosophilidae; genus Zaprionus; species Zaprionus obscuricornis. Next base: position 11,078 of record JBAMBR010004920.1, on the reverse strand, counting down.
AGTATTTTTTTTTTTGTTTGCTTGTGTTTTTAACCATTTCCCCTTTGTGTTCATTCACTTTGTTATTGTTGCCGCTGTTGTGTTTTGTTAGTCAGTTTGCAACTCTTTTGTTATATTTTGTAGTTTCGCTTCTACTGCCGCTACTGCTGTTGCTGCCGCTACTGCTGCTGCTGCTACTGCATTTTTTTTTTTTTTTTTTTATACTTCTCTTTCGTTTCACTTTGCGAGTTGCCTAAAGTTAATGTTTGCAGACAGTGAGCTTTACTTTATTGTACAGCTCTTGATTAGTTAATGCATCGATAAATTACAATGGCAAAGCTTATTGATATACCACGTGCAGAGCATGGAATATAAATTCTAACTTTAAGATAATAATTTTGAATTTAAAATTATATTTTAATTGTTATTGGCAATCTCTCACTCACTCACTTTCTCTCAATTTTATTCAATTTCTTTCAATACTTTATGTACAAGTTTTCATATTAAATTTCTAAAGTTTTCCCATGCCAATACCAATACCAATATCAATATCAATATTTCTTGCGTGCCAGTCAGTTTCTTAAAGCGCAATCCCTTTGACCCCTTGAACCTCTTAAACCCTTAACCTTTCGAATGTTAACCCTCAACCTACAAACCTTAATTCATTATTAATAACAAATTGAATTTACATTTACATTACAATTTCAATTTTGTTCGTTCACCCCGCAAAATGCCACAGAAATTGATTGAAAAATATTTTGTAAACCGTGAACAAAACTTCACAGATTCTAACCCAAAAAAATAAAGTGACAGACTAAGTGTGTGTGAGAGAGAGAGAGAGAGAGAGAGAGAGATAGAGTAAAAGGGAGACCTTCATCAACGTTTAAGGTAATGACAACAGAAATGGCCCATAACAATAATGAGAATTTCTTAACCTTTTCCTCTTCTTCCTGGCTTCTTTTGTATGGGGGCCATAAATAAAACAAACGACACGATAACCACAAATTCCATTAAAAATCCCATTCCCATTCGGTTCATTGCTTCATTATGATGTGTCAGTTGCTTCAGCTAGAAGTAGACTACAGTTGAGTAGCGTAGTGTAGTGTAGAATAAAGGAAGAGTAGAGGACACCCTTAGGACAACAAAACTAACCAGCTAGCAAATGTGTTTACAGATAAACCCAAATCGTGCCCAAATTCTCATAGTTACTCCCACGTCCTTCCTTCGTCAAAACCCGCTTTGGCTCCTTTTGCCACTCACTATAGCAGAAAGCAGAGTACAATGTAGTTCAAAATTATGTCACAGTTTTTTCTACTATTTCTTTTTTTTTTTCTGTAATTTTTTTGTTGTTGCTGTTTTTGGTTAGGACACCTTCTATTCACCTGTCTGACCTAAGCTTTTCTAACTTAACCAAACCATAGCATTCCATAGCATCTCATTCCATTACCATTTCTCAGCGGGGCATCCGTTCCATTTGACCTTTGCCTTTGAATAAAGTGTTGAAAAAAATACATGTACATATGTATATGTATATGTATATGTATATAGGTTTCTCTTTTACTCACTCGTACTCTCTCGCTCTTTCATACAGTTTCTGTATCTGCTTGACAGTCAGTTTTGCTGTTCCCTGCTGTGTCGTTTTGCCACATTTCCTTTCGTCCTTCGTTTCGCTTCTCTTCCGCCTCCTTTATTTTCTTCTGCATAAATAAATTTTCGCATGTTGGCGGCACATTTGACTGCCTGACTTCATGTCTTGCGTCTCTTATTCTTCTTTGCTCCCTTTCTTTCTTACTCGTTTTTCCTATTTTCTCTGTTATTTGTTTTTTTTTTTTTTTTTGGTCATGTTATAATAATGTTTTTCGGACGTAATTACACTTTGAGCTTTGAGCATGTTTAGCTTTTAAACTGTGTCACCGGCTCGTTAGTTCGCCACTGCTTTGCCTTTTTTTATTTGGTTGTTTGTGTAGCTAAGTGTGTAATAGAGTTCCGCTTGGGGGCGTGGCAGCTGCTCAATGTCAGCGTTGATTGATTGAAATGTTCTTCAGACACAAAAAAAAAAGGGATAAACAAACTGAACAATAAATTGAATTTGAACAAAAAAAAAAAAACAAAAAGAAAAAATGAAAATAATGAAAATAATAAAAAAAAATATACATAAAGCAATAATTTAATATAAATTTAATTTGTATAACTAAACAAATATTATTTTCTTTTATCTCATTGCAGGTAAGAGTTGAGCATAGTATTCTATATGTAGGATCGAGTAAGTAAAGTAAAATAAAATATTAATTGAAAAGTTTTGATAAGCAGCATTAAATGTTTTGCAAAATTTACTTTTAAAATGTTTGCACAATCTATTTTTGATATTGTCATGGTAACCCGTGGAATTTTTAAGCTGTGCAAACATTCAAACATTTAACTGTCAGTAAAAACCTTTTGCTTGCCTTCTGTTCGCTCGACTCAACGACGATGCTATACAATTTACTCCATTTAATTCCTATTAGCGAAAGTGAGAGAGAGACAGAGACAGAGAGAGAGAGTGAGACCCATAGAAGTCGCTCGAGCGTAACGGACGGAACAGAAGGTTGCAATGTATAAAGTAGAGAAATGTCTTTTCTTAGTTGCAATTGCCGCGTTACGCTTCACGTGGCAAGCGTGTGTGTTGTGTGCTGTACTAACTGACCTACAACTTGCCACATGAACTTGCAACTTTTGGCAAATGAGTTGCCCATTGCTCGTTGCCCTCTATTGGCCGTACATATGTCGCCTCTATTAGTCGTTTGTGCCACCACTGACTGTTTGATGCAGTTTGATGGCCAACGAAGCGTCACGAAGCGAATGCACGAGTTACCCAAATGTAATTATCGAGCAGAACAGAATACTGGCAATGAAGTGGTAACAAGTGTTATTTTTTCCTGCTGCCTTTGGACGATACTATTGCAAGCATTAAGTTAGGCATTGTGGGGTTAATAAAGCAAACAAGCTGCTTGCGAGGGGACAAACAACTGTTGCTGCTGGAACTCATAAATTTGAACACTTGCCACAACTAAAGGGAACAAGAAAAACTAAATAAGTTGTTTGCCATGTATATATATATATATGTGTGTGTGTGTGTGTGTGTGTGTGTGAGAGAGAGAGAGAGAGACAGAGAGTGTGTTTGTTATCAATTTGTGGATGTATATAAGGGAGAATAAATTCCATTTTTATTTCGCTTTTGGACTTGCCTTAATGCAATAATAACGTATATTTTATAGACCAAAAGTTTTCGCTGGAACTTGCCAGCTGTGACAAGAACTATAAATGTCTCTCTCTCTCTCTCTCTCTCTCTGTCTCTTTCTGTGTATATGAGTGTGCCTTGTGTGTGTGTGTGTGTATTAATTTCACACATTTACACAGCACTTTTGTGTCTCATTTTTCTTCGAGGCAAGAAAACTTGCTTACTTGGCAGAAAAATATATATATACGAGTATATTGTATATATTGTGAAAGAATGAAAAGCAAGTAGAGGCAACATAAAGTATACGACACGTAGGCCGCGCAGGACAACAACTTTTGCACGTTCGCTGACTTGTTGCCCACACATGCGTGTGCGTCTATCTGTATGTCCGTCTGTATTTTGATAAGAGTCATTTAACATGTGTGTGTGTGTGTGTGTGTGTGTGCCTGTATATATGTGTGTGTGTGTGTGTGTGTGTGTGTGATATGCGTAGTAAATTGAAATAAATCTTGACAAGTGCGCTGCGTTACGCTAGCAAAACGAGTTTCTAGCAAATTAATAACTACGCAGCCCGTAGACGTTCTTTACCCCACCATCCTTTAGATTAATTATGCCAAGCAGTAGCAGGAAAGCAAGGAGAACAAGAAGAGGATGGCGAAACTAAGCGCAAGGAGTTTCCATCTGATGTATGCTCACGTAAATTGCTTCTATTTTTTTCTCCTAAAAAACAAAAAAAAAATAAATAAATAAATAAAATAAACGTGAGTTAATAATTTAAATACAAATGAAAACAAGCAGCAACAACAACAACAATAGCAGCAGCAGCAGTAGTAGTAGCAGTAACAGCAGAGAAAAGATAACAAGCTATTCATTTGCTTAAAGAGACATCAAATTGCAACAAGAATTGTAAGCGCGAAGGCGTATTTGTTTGCCACACCCACACATTGTGGCACGCATCAGAAGTAAACAGTCGGTTAAAGATAAGAGAGAGCGCCAAGACAAGTTTATTTACAGTATTGTGTGGGCAATTTTATTGTATTCCTGAAAATGTCAAGGACGGAATGGTTGAATGTAAATAAGTTTCAGGTTCTAAGATTCTAAGCGCAAAGGTGAATTATGAATGAAATTTATATGAAATGGAAAGGGAAAATATAAATAAAAATTCCTAAGAATTAAATATTATAAATAATTATTTATGGAAAAAAAAAATAAAAAAAAATATAAATATAATAGAGAAAATAGATAAAATAAACATAAATTTAATATGAATACATAAACAAATAATAAAAAAAATATTATAAACATTATTTTCAAAAAAATTAATTAATTAATAAAAAAATAAATAAATAAATATTAAAAAATTAAAATTATAATATAAACATAAACAAATTATATTTAAATAAAAAAATGGAGAATTAAATTATATAAATAAAGTAAAATAGCTAAAAATTAATTACAGCTAATAATGAATACAAATTTATACAATGAAATATAAAAATAATTAAAATTAAAACATAGCTAAACGTAGCTAAATAAAAACATATAATAAATAAATAAATAAAATATGATGAGAATAATATTCGCTTTACATAAACACGCTGTGCCCCATGACCCCCTCCCCCCCCCCCTACGTTAAACAATGAAATACAATATAATTTAGACGGCGACAGCCTAAATTGTCTATTTGATGAATCAAAAGCAAATCAAAAACTGTGTAAATCCAACAGACACGTAAAGGCGACACCATTTAAATGAGCATACAACTAATTAAAATTCATGCCCCAAAAGGTAGTCAACAGAATGATAGAGAAAAACAAAAGTGAAAGAGGAAAGGGAAAGGGAAAACAATGAGGGGGAAAACTGTCGCACTACGTGATGTCACGCCCACAATAAAGCTGGAAGCTGTGATAAATATGTAAAAAAAAAAAAAAATACAGCAACAACAAGAACAAATAAAAACAAAAACAAAAGTAAAAGCAAGGGCAAACTGATGATTACTCACTGCCAGTTGCAAATCAGCAAACGTAGCTTCCAATTTATGTAACTAAGGTTACCTCACAGCATACAGCTGCCCCCCCGGCCACATGCACCTAGTGGGAGGCTAATTAAATGACAGCAACGAATGCGGAGAACAAAATTAACCTTTAATTTTTGATAAACAAGCAACGAGAACATACTCTAAAAATATGCAAACGGAATGAATGCAAATGAAGTGAAGCTCCAGCTGAGCGTCAGACTGAACCAGAAAGAGAAAGAGCAGCAGCAACAGCAGCAACAGCAGCAACAGCAGCAACAGCAGCAGCTAAATTTGAAGTTGGGGTTACAGCACAGCAGGTGGCGGCGACAGTGAAATAAAAAAAAATATATATACATATAGAATACCCTGTAGTATTGCTGTTGAGGAATGGGCAAGGGAGGGGGGAAATGAGGCAGGTTGGGGGAAAAGACAGTTGGAGTTAGGGGCTGGGGATGATGCAAGAAAAAAAAAAAAGCAAATGCCACGCAGTTTCCGGTGCTCTCGACAGCCGTTTACATAATTTCAATATGGCGGCTTTTGGTAGGCTCGGGAAAGCAAGGCGCAAAGAGTGGCGCGTGGCCAGCAGACGAAACGGCCACTTAAAGGACATGCCAGGACATGCCAGGCAGCCAAACAGTCATCCAGCCAGCCAAAAAGATCCAAAAACAGTCTGAGCATTTTTCATTGTGTTTGTTTATTTTGTTGTTATTGTTGTTATTGTTGTTGTGCTCGGCTTCTGTTGCTGCCAGAGAGATGAAAAACGTAACAATATAAAAATTTGTGTTTATGTTTTTACTTTATTTTCTTTCATTTTCATTTTCATTTTTATTATTTCGCTGTTGTTGCTATCGTTGTTGCTGCTGCTGCTGCTGTTATTATTGCGTCTCATCCTGTTGCCAGGAGTACGCCAGGAGACTGCCCACTTTTGACACTTATTTTTGACAGCTTAAGGACATTTGAGGGTCATGCACTTTACAGGCAACATTTTGCCAAAAATTCTTTGCATGCCTGAGATTTGTGGCAGTTTATTATGAACATATGTGTGTGTGTGTGTTTGTGTGTGTGTGTGTGTCTGTGTGTATATGTTTGTGTCTGCCGCCCACTTGGGCCCTAGAGGCGTGACTGAAGCTAAGCAAAACCACATTCATTATGAATGACGGGGTGCCACCCTACCACTTGCCACTTGCCACCACTCTCCAGAGCCCTCCCTCACACCAGAAAAACCAAATTTTAGGAACATGCATTTTGTGTGAACATTTTCCAAAATGGGGATAAACAAGTAGATGAAGAGTTTTGCATAGCTATGGACTATGGCAAAGGAAGAGTAGGAGGGGGTGGGAGAGAGTGGGAGGTAAGGTTGCCAACTGACGACTTTATTGAACCTATGCTTAGCAACTGCTGCTTGTAATTAAATTAAATTATGGTTTCAACAAAAACTCTGCTCACCATCACCATCACCATCACCAGCGTCAGCGCCAGTAACAACTAGAGATCCTTCGGCTTAACAACAATGTATTTTCATCTCTCTTACGTCTCTCTCTCTCTCTCTCTCTCTCTCTCTCTCTCTCTCTCTCTCTGTGTATTTCTGTTAGTTCCACTCTTGTTGGTGTTTTGGTATTTTTCGGTGCTTTGTCACATTAAAAATTAGTGTTGCTTTTAAGTGCCGGTAATAAGATATTTTGTATGCTTGTGGGGCAGCATTGGACAACAACACATCAGGCCTGGCTAGCGCTAGCGCCATGTGTTTAGTAGAACAATATTCTCTTTACCGCACAGTCTACTTGCCATCCGCCCATCCAGTTTGCTGTGTAGCATCGAGAAATGTCAAGCAATGTGTGTGACAAAAGCAGTTTGCATAATTTAAAAGGCCTAAAAAGCAACTATAAGTTTCACTGCCTGGGATTACGTTATATATGTATATATGTATTTTATGTATGTATTGTATAAAATGTTAAGCCAAAGAATGTTTTCTCTCTATACTCTTGTTAGGATTGGGTGAATTTAAATGTTAGACAAGTGTGCTTGGGTTACATTTTTTTCTGGGGTTACATTTTACAAAACATGAATGTTGTTCACACTCGGTTTGCTAAGCTAGCCACTAAAAAAAAAATAGAAAAAAAAAGAAAAAAAAAAAAACAAAAGGGTTTCTGTCTCAGCCGAAACCACTTGAAGCATTATAGGACATTATAGGACAACAGCTGCCTACTGTTTTGTAGTTAGTTACACAACAGATGCAGATGGCACTCATTAAGTCAAACTAATTCTTACATTTCATCTAATTTAGTTGTTCAAAATGTCTACATTTATAAGATGTATGGTATAAGCATCATAAGCTATATGAAAATTCTTTTACTTTTACTTTTACTTTTCCTTTTCCTTTTCTATTTCTTATTATTTTCAAATTAATGAAAATTTTAAATTGAACTAATAGAAAACTTTAGTTCAAAGACAAACAAAGCATTGACCAAGTGAAATGAGCAAAATTTTATAGCTTTATGTGTTCATGTATTTTGAAAGTTTTTTTTTTTTTTTGGTGTTGTTTTTGTTGTAAAGTTATCATAAAATAGTATTTAAATTAAATTAATAAATATTTAAATTAATTAAAGATTTCTTTGATATACTGTACTAGTCGAAGTATTAGTTATATCCAAAAATATTACAAATACTTTTGAGTTTGAGTCTTGAATAAAAATATTTTCTTAAATTCTTAGCAAAGACTGGAACCCAGCATGCAACTAGTGTAAAATATATGAATTCTCTGATTCATATTAATTCATATGAATATTCCCATTTTTAATCAATAAGTACAGGGTATTTTTTTTTTGTATTTACCTTTTGCTGAAACTTAAGAAACATTTTCTTCAGACAAATGCAATTTTCGCAACTTTATATAGTTATTTTTGTATTACAAAATCAAGCTAAAATGTAACGTTTTATTTGAACCCAAATCATACGGCTTGCGTGTGTGTGTGTGTATGTATATACTACTGTGTATGTGTTGGTAAATGTCTGTGTCTTTGTGGTAATCAGCGCTATCAAAAGCAAAGCACGTTTAAGCTTTGTGAACATGGCGACAACAGAAAGAAACGTGCAAAGGTAAAAGATATATAGAGATATAGAAAATGTGAGAAAGCTGGAGAGAGAGAGAGAGAGAGAGAGAGAGAGAGAAAAGTTAACTGACAGCCGGTCAGAAGAAATGTTGGGCAGACGTGTTAAGCGCCTTAAAGTATGCAACGACACAAAGTCCGAGTACGACTCGCAAGTCCAAGACACATGTGTCATTAGAACGAACAGCAAAAACAAAAACAAAAAACGCTGAATGGAAAAAAAACACACACACAAACTCAACAGTAAAACTAAAAAAAAATATAAACGACACAAAAATAGACAAAAAGTAATAAAGAAAGAACGAAAAGTGAGCAAGAAGATAGAAGATAGAAGACAGAAGAGAACTTAACTTGATGGACAATTGAGGTACAACTATCAGTTGTATACTGTCAAAGTGGGCGTGGCAAACAAACATACAAACGCATAAAAAGTGTGTGCCAAGGTGGGAAATAAATGACCCACCCCCCCAACACCAAGAACACCAACACCGTGCACCTCGTCGTCGCCTTTAACTATCTGCCATAGCTGCCATAATCATAGCGCTTATCGTTAGTTGCGTTGTTCTCGATGTTGTATTTTGTATTTCTGTCTGGCCCCGAACTTCATAAAGGTGTCTCCCCAGAGAAGTGTCCTCAGCTTGAGTTGTGAGCATTGCACTGCTTGTCTTGTTCTCTCTCTCTCTCTCTCTCCATTGTTCTGTTTCTCTTGCGCTGCTACACTGCCCTGTGTCCTCTGTCTAAGTTAATTGTGCTATGGGGAACGCTTAGCAGCCACATTGACATTGTTTGTGTCCATTGCAGACTCCTGCCCCATCTGCCAAACATTTGCATTGCTTGACTTTTGAGCCAAGAAATTTTCTTTCATGTTTGTACATAGTTCTCACTTTGGTCAATGGAAACGAGAGTGATAAAGATAGAGAGGGAGAGAGATATAGATAGAGACAGAGAAAAACAGTTTGTAAAGATTGTTCAGCAGCTTAATTGCTTGTTGAAGTTGCCTATGAAAATCGTAAAAATAATATGAAAAAAAAAAAAAATACAAATTGTAAAACATTGCAAAAACAAGCAAAAAAATATTAGATATGTATAAAATATATAAACAGATATTATATATATATATATATAAAATTGCCAAGCATTTGAAATATTTTTCCTTAATATTTCCTTAAAAAAATTTTTTTTTAAGGAAATATTAAGGAAAAATATTTCAAATGCTTGGCAATTTTTTATATATTTTTATTTTTGCCATCTTATTAATTATTTCACAATTTTTTACTAAAGTCACAAATCATTTGTCATATTTTGTTAATAAATAAATTTATATATATATATAGTTTTTTTTTTTTTATTAAATATTTCTATATATTAAGACACGTTCCACTCAATATTGTTCATACAAAGTATTTTGAGTGCGTTTGTGCCTCTTCTCTATTCTCAATATTGCTTTGCTTTGGGCATTGCGAATGCTGTGCTGCGAGTATCGATTAATTGATTGATGAACATGCTATGAATAGCAGATGAAGGTGATGTTATTATACATAACATATGAAGCGATAAGCAATACGCCCTCACACACACATATATATATATATATATATATATATATATCTTTGTACATATATATATATATAGACTCAGCCATAGCATACTATAAAAATTCAAGCTTCATCCAAGCTAACTGTGTAAAAGCTTTTGGCTGAGTGTATGTTGCCCCTGCAACGTGCTAGGCACGTGAATGCTGAGTAGCACGAATATAAAAACAAAAACATGAGAGAAAAAAAAAACCAGCAGAAGAAACTGAAGAAGAGGAATTACTGTTCGGGAAAGCGGCATGAAAAATTGTTTGTATTGCATATTTTTAGGGGCTGACGCGATGGAAGCGACCAAGCGTGAAACATGTTATCGAAGCGCTTTTAATGGAATTAATGCACACAAAAAAGCAAGCTGACGCCCTCATAAACACACACCCACACACACACACACAAACACACAAACACATACGAGCAAATACAAGCGTACTAACTAAAGCATGCAAAATGAATTAAAAAAGCGAAAAGCTGAGTAAAAAAATAAAAATCAAAGTCTATTTAAGGTTCACTCATTTTTAGCTACTGCCATATGCAAATGCAACATTCTTTTCCACTAAATACATTTTTTTTTTCTTTTGTTTAAAAACAATTTCATTATTTTCCATTAATTTCCTGAAAAAAAAAAAATAATTGAAAAATATAAAAAGTTTAAACAAGGAAATAAGAAGAAATTTAATTGTTAAGAGAAATTGCATATATTTATTTACTTTATTTAAATTGATTTCAATACAAATTTAAGAATTAAAAATTCGGATATAAAAAAATGTTTTTAATTTTTTTGTTTTTTTTTTTTTTAATGTTTTGAAGAATATAAATGTTACATATTTATTGGCCGGATCATCATCTTGACACTCTTTAAAGATGTATTACCGTCCCAATAGATACACTGTTTACTTATAGTTTCATAATCATAATAAATCCCGTTTAAGTTTCTATAGAGTAATAGAATTTTTATAATTAATATAAATTTGATATTATTATCCGAAATTTAGATACTTACGCATATGCACCGTCAGAAAACCACCATCCACTGTGATAAATATTTACATTATTCCAACTATAATTATCGTTCTTACGATCGTACGTCGAGAATGGACAATTTTTAAGATATGTCATTCCTTTTTCCAATGCATTACCCGAGAAATTACCAACATCGGTGATTTTATATT